>JALIZH010026223.1:0-35221 GCA_030522465.1 Rhipicephalus appendiculatus
AATCTTGAATGGTTGCTTTACTTTAACCCTTTGAGACGCTTATGTACACAATTGTGTACATGATTTGTTTTTGCTCCTTGTATCAACTAGGGGCTAAGAGAGAGCGAGATATATTGAGCTTCGGATAGATTGAACCTGCTGCACAATAATTTGTCTTCATTTAACTTCATTTCGGAGCGTACTGTTGCGTATGATCACATTTTCTGAAGGCACTACCCCGTCCGACGAGTTGTTCGATGAGCCGCGTCCCTGCGAGCCATGTTAAAAGTACACTTTTTCTATGCTCTAAATGGACATAACGAAAAATGAATTTGTAGTATATTTTCTAGCACGACATTTCATTCTATTTATGCCAAAGTAGAGCATAGATGACTTCAGGATAAACAGATATTTAATTACAACCTAATTAGAATAAGTTACTATAACACACATAAATGAACATATTATGACATTATTTTTGTTGCAATAGTATAGTGCGTGCCTTGAAATAACGTTGTATTATTTTGAGCAATTTACAGACAGTTCTTCATAGGTGGCGTCTGAAAGGGTTAAATAAAAAACACTGGGGTCGAGAACCTTAAAAGAGCATTGTGGTGCCTTGGAATGCATTGAATTACTTTTAATACTACTAATTTAGAAACCCCTTTTCGTTTTCATATTGTGAGGGCGGTTTCACAGTGGTGTGCCAACGGTTTAAGTAACATGGGGACAACAACTTGTGGTGTACTGGCAGCAGCTCTGTTATCTGCTGCGAGTTGCACGCGGTGCACGTAAGTGAGTGCACTGCCATCCAGCAACTCCGATAATGATTTTGGCCGCATGCAGGGTGCAGAGTTCGCAGAACCCAGCAATGCATTCACTGGTGATTACTGTCCACTACAGTGGGGCTGGCTTTCATGCTGATGGAGGAAAACTTTAAAGGCAAACTAATGATAAAAATGTTTTTTCCGTATTAGTAATTTACTCTTTCACAATTCACAAATCACTGCACTTGCTTCGAGAAGGTACTTGGTACCAAGGTACTTGGTAATCGAGAAAGCGCACACACACAAAAAAATGTGGGTGGCAATGCCACCTTGAAATCTACACCAAATGCCATGACGTCATAGATTTTAAAAACGGAGTACACTGTCCTCACAGTGGGCTATGGACTCAGCATAACAACTACCAGGAAGTTTCGTGGAGCCAAAGTACCCAAAATATGTTTTGAAACTCGTGACTTCAAATACTGAGATTTCGGTGGAATATTTAAAAATAAAAATTTGATTTTGATTTTCTTCAGTATTAGTATACCAATTATAGTGAAATTAATGACGTTAGAGTTCCCAGAGTAGAATTAACAATCTAAATGAATTAATTGCATTATCATAGTGTCCCTTAAAAATTAAAAAAAAATATTTTATATGTGTTTCTGGCTTCAGTGTGTCAAAAGCACTAGGACTGCATGCCAAGGAGACAAACATATGTCCCTTTTGCAATGCCTCGAAATCTTGTTGGTACTCCTCTCAGCGGTATTTTCATGAATCGACGACTTCATTTGCTGTTTTCTTGCAACAATACGTTCGAAAAGGTTACACAGCTCACCGCAGTATTCGTGCTTTCTTTTACAGCTAATTCCACTTCAAAAATTCTGTGACACATCATAGTTGTGTTGGAAGGCATACTAAGCTTTCTTATTGAAAGTTTGTGACAATCAAAATCACATTAAAAAACTAAGGGACGCTTAAGCTTTGCCTTTAAGAGATGAACGCGATAGCGATATCCTGTCCCGAGTGCCTACTTCAACCACTTAGTGCATACTTGCTATGCACACACTACGTGGTGTTAAGGGAATACGCGCAGTAACGTGTGTGCCTTTTGTAATTGGTGGCCGGCTTTAAACCACGAAGTCGTTATGATATTCACGTGCTGTGACGCCCGATGGCAATGTATGCTTGTACCATGCAATATTACTGCGATATTACATGTTGTATTGTGACGTATGTATACAGGACGCATGTGTTTGTGAAGCACGAGTTACTTTCACTGCATTTCCAAGCAGAGGAAGTTATTTTCAACGTATTTCCAAGCGTACGCGTTGCTGTGTGGTAAAATACCGGCTTGCCACGCAGATGGCCTGGGTTCGATCTTCATTCGGACCTTAAAATTTTTATTATTTTATTTGCATCTTTCTCGACATTTTGGTCACAGACAAGATTTTTCGCTCACAACCAATGACGCCGACACCGACACCGAAATTTCTGCGAAATGAGCGCTTTAGTGCTATCGCGTTAAAAGAGGCCACCAAAGCACACGCCTGCCTCCTCAGGCAGGACTACTTCAAAATGTGAAGTGAGACATTTTGTGAGACTGTCATTTCATAACAAAGTATAAAAAGAAATGCTTTCAAGTTGCACCATTTAATGGTGCGTGGCATGCGCTTCCTCGTTCAATCCCTTACAAACAAGCCGCCAGCTTCCTTCATTCGATTGTCCTGAAGTTGCATCACTTGCATAAAGGGCACGTTTTCAAATAAATAGATATTCGCTAATCACAACAGTAGACAATTCCATCAACTCTCACGCTAATTATAGACACAGTCAGCAAGCAACTGCATACTACAGGCAAAATGAGCAACTGCAATGGACAGAATATTACAAATGATCAATGTGTTGCCAAAAGAACGTATGCCACATGTACACAAATGTATGACGTGCAGTTACTGTCCCACAATCATTTGCAACAATATTAGCGCAGGACTTCAAACTTGAGTGCATGTCAAGCTGCAAAAAAAAAAAATGTTACTCCGCGTGGCTGCAAACCATAAGGTTACATAAGCCATCTATTGCTCTCCTGCCACTTGTCTTAGCAGCAGTGGTGGTGCACACAGAACTTCTTCACGATGCACTGTCCTCGCTGTCACTCAGCGCCCAGACTTGATCGAGGTCCGTCTCCTCGTGCAGCCGACTCAGTCCCGTCAGCCGCTCCAGGTAGGCAGCGTCGTTGAGCACCTGCAGCACAAACTCCCAGCCCCGACGAGCATACTCGTCGAGCACTGGTCGGGAGCAAGCCGTGCACATGGGGAAGGCGGCGCACGTGGGCATCATGTACACGTGCCGGGCAAGGAAGCCTCGAATCTGATGCGGGACCGGTCCGAGGGGGTTCTCGCCGGAGGCCTCCGCTGTCCGACGCGGGGCACCGTCCTTTCAGGGGGGCTCTGCAGCAGGCCCACCAGGAGCTCCGCTGCCAAGGCACCGGCCATGGCACCGACGCCGGGTCTCGTAACCGTGCACTGTTGGTCCAGGGTGCGGTCGCGCGTAGAGTCGGCCGGCCCGACCACGTCGTTACAGAAGTAGCAGCCTAGCTTCTCGCTGTCGTCTCCGGCCTCGCCCGGCGCGACACCGTGGCGCATGACGAGGAAGGTGTCAAAGCCCAGCGCCGCGTTGATGACGACCTTGCGCTGCGCGGCCGCGACCACGGTAGGCAGCCACCGGGCTTCGCGGGTGTCGAGAAGCAGGAAGACGGCGTCGTGTTCGGCGACCAGGGCCTCCAGCCTCCGGACGTCGGCCTGCACGTGTTCCTCGGCGTGTGCGGGCACACTGTGGCCGGCCATGGGCACCCTCAGGTTTTCGCCCCGAGCGTGCACCGCGGGTGACACGGCGCGCAGAGCCTCGGCGGCGGCATCGCACTTCGGTCGGCTCCCCCGTCCCGGCAGTCCCGTGCAGTGTACAGCGACTGGCGCGCTGGGTTTGAGTACGACACAACACCGTTGTCCAGGAACGTGATGCTGCGTACGCCCCAGCTAACCAGGCACCGGGCCACGCTGCAGCCCAGGGTGCCAGCACCCAGCAGAAGGCACCTGCATGGTCGGGAGTGTCACCACACTACTCAAGACACACCCACCATCTGTCGCTAGTTCATTACTCTGCTGCTGCAATACAAGACATCTAAACATATTTCTTGTCCTAAATGCTGACTGTGTGTAGGTCTAACATTCAGTTAGTTGAATATTATTTAGGTGAAGTCTGAGCTGATAAAAACTTACAATATTACTGTTGCTAACCTGCCCCTGAAAGCGTGGCACTATCACCTTGATAACACAGCTGTTGCCTTCAATTGTAGTAACTACCACTGGTGCATATGTGCCACCATTCTTTTCAGCAAGAGACTCCTTACTTTGTTGATGCCACGGCCTCCAAGTCGAGCGTCGGTGCCAGCCGCCACCGCATCAGCTGCAGGTTTAGCTCGAGCGCATTCTCCATTAGCCTGGCTGGGTCTAAGCTCGCACTCAAGTCCACGCTCCTGGGCCCCAGCTGCCCCGCAGCATTGCGTTCCCAACCGACATACATGGGTGCACTGTTGCCCTTGGCAGTTACACTGGCGCACAGCTGGACGTCGAGGACGAGGCTGTGGCTGCTGTCCACCTGACCGTGGCGAGCCTCCCGCCGGTAGCACAGCACGCTGCACTGAGTCAGCGAGTGGCCCCAGCGGTGAACGACCAGTGCCAAGAGGTTTCTGAGTGGCCAGCCCGGGTGAGTGGGTGAGGTCGACGGGTCCGAGAAGGCCAGGTAGAAGGGTCGCCTGTCGGCCACCAAAGTGGGCAGCTCTTCCAAGGGCCGAATCTGCACCTCCTCTCCCAGTGGCACTACAACAAAGGCAGCCCGCTTCTCCGGTGTGTCCAGGGTCGCATACGCGGTGTTCAGGCTAGTCAACCTGACAACAAAGAACAGCTATGGATTACATCTTCACTGCACATAATTCAAATATGCTCATTTCCACAATGAAAAGATTCATAGCATTACAAAAAGATGGAAGAAGAATGACACAAGAAACAAGTTGGTAAAGCTGAGTTTAGTGGCACCAAAGCGACTAAGGCTAAGGTGTGCCAGCCATTGGGCAATCAAACCTGGCTAGTAAATGCAAGACACACTGCAGTCCAGTTAAAAAAAAAAAACTTTTGCCAAAAGACTCATCACGTCAGTCAGAGGTACAGGCCCGTAGCCAGGAATATTTCTCGGGGGGGGGAGGGGGGGAGGGGGGGGGCACTTGTTGGGGGGCCTCGAAGAACACCTATTTTCATTATTTTTTCGCGGTGAAACACCCCCCCCCAACCAAATTTCGCTACGGGCCTGCAGAGGTACCAGTGCACTGTCACCTAAAGTCGGCGTCAGGTCAAGTGGTATGTATCACTTGCACAATATACAGAATTTTTTTTTCTGCATATGCATTTTGACATGCGGACAAACAATTAAAATGTGCATTACAGTTACTGGTTCATGACATTTATTGCATGTTAGTTGTTCTTTGTTAATAATTATGTGTGATGTCCATGAGCTCTATTCGAAGTTGTCAATAAGTTACTTCGGTGAAACATCAAGTTCAGTACAGGGCTTGTTGGTTGAACATTGTGAAAACTTATGGGCACAAAGAGAAAAACACAAAGCAGACACATCACTGACCTTCAACAAAATGTTTATTTTGCACACTGAATGGCTGACAAAAACAAGATCATACCTGTGAACAGGTTCTTCTCCTATAGCTATTCACACCTTATCTAGGAAGGTCAGCTCTTAAATCATTGCACAAGGTCGTTAGGGGACAACTGATACAATTCTGACCCGCACATGATAGCGGCTGCCTTGATAATTTCGCTCGTAGGTGTAGACTTGCCCCGAGATAAAATCTCACGCTTAATTAAACCAGGTTTGCACCTACCTGTCTCTACGTGTGTGTCATGTTTTCTTATGTATATGTCCTGCGCTTCTACGCATTACGATTATGCTCACAGGTGTGCAGGTTCAATGCTAGATGCAGCGGTTGCATTTTGTTGGAGGTGAAATGCAAGAGGCCTATGTACCCTGTGCTTTAAGAACACCAAGTGATCAAAATCAGCCTACACTAATTTTACATAATTTAGCCTACACTCTCATAGCCCGAGTCACTTTAGGATGTTAAACCCCATAAAACAGCTCACAGTTGCAACAGCTCACATTAAGATGACCTTGAATTGCATGACTGATTGATTTTAAGGCGCAAAAAAACACAATCACAAGAGAGGACACGGGACAGAGCGCCCTCTCTTGTGATTGTGTTTTTTCGCATCTTAAAATCAATTATGAAGGTACACTGACTCGCCCAACAACAAGTTCTCTTAATGCATTACTGACCATGTAGTGACACGGCCCTTGGATGAAAAACGCACACAGTATGGCCTGCCACGCACTTTGAAAACTGTACGAGAGGGGCACTTTCCTGGGCCACTGCCGCGTCATCATCAGAGGGGTACAGGTGTTGCAAGTGCCTCTGAGGGCAAGATGCACGGCGTGCTGCGCTCGAGCACGTGAATGTTCTGAGTGGCACACAAAACTTGTGGTGTTCCACCTAGTGTACATATCAGTTAACGACCGCTCCTGCTCGAAGATACCTGCAGCTATTGGGGAATTTTCGGTCTTGCCCTGCCTGAGATGCAACTTCGTGCACCAATCCATATTCATGGAAGAAGTAATTGCGGGTGTATTGCTGCCAGTATCCAGCTGCAGCTATTGGGTTAGTTGTGATCCAAGAGGATTATGACTAACCAGCCTGAAGGTATTTTACCTTGCCCAATGCACCAAAATTCTTCATTTGGTCCCCGAGTTTGCCCTTATCGATTCAATCATTTCATTCAGTGACCTTCCCTTTTTCTCTTGCGTCTTATTCCTGCCCTTCACCTTATGAGCCCTCTGCCTTTAGTTCCCATTGTTTTTGAATGCTGCCAGCCATGAAAGGGGACTCATTCCTTTCATTGAGAGAGTTGGGCTGTCTGCGGTCATTTGCAGAATGGCACATAGACCCACACTTGCCTCAGCAAAACAAGCATGCACAGAAGTGGCTGGTTCGAGATGACAATGGTCTAGTTTAAGGGGAAATGTTCGTCAAAAAAACGCAACATTTTTTGAAAAATTACATATTTTTTGTTTTTACTTGCTTTCACAAGTTTAGTTTTTTTTACTTTCAGGATAAAAAAATTGAGGTTGTAATTAAACTCGAAGTAGGTTAAAATAGGACACAAGGTGGCCATTAAAAACTAAAAAGAGCTCATTGTCTAGAGTCCCCTGGAAATTGTCACCCGGCTGCTTGCCATTGCATCTCGCATGAGGAGTTCACAAAAACTACAAAATGCGTTTTTCTCAAGATCCATTTCTGGGGGGACTTACTGAGTTTGATGTTCTTGGTACTTCTGATGGCCAGATCAGGATGAAATTTTTTCCACATATTCCTTAACATGGGGAGAGTGCAATTATTTCCTTTAAAACCTGATATCGCTTATAAAATTATTATGAACTTAAAGTAAGCAATTAGTATAGGCTGAGCATTCTAAGACTTCTCACATTACAATTTTTCTTGTTCATTAAAATGTCTTATACACATTTTTTCAAAGTTTCACAGCGCATGGAACGAGGACAAACAAAGATGAGACACACAGTTTGTCCTCGTTTCATGCGCTGTGAAACTTCGAAAATATGCAGCACCAACTAGCCCAACGCTCCACCTTAGTCTTATACACAGTTTTTTGTTAGTTATTTGAATTCTACAGTTAATGGGGAGCAATATGAGCCATTAATGGCTCATAAAAGCTTAGCGGCAAAAAAAGTGTGTCCAAAAAAAAGCTATATTTTACACATTGTCATGATACAAAACGAAAACTATGCAACTTACTATAAAACTGATTACATATTTGAAATCAGCATAAAAAACCTATGTAAACACAAAAAATTCATTACCCTAGGCTACGGATTATAGAAATTTTTTTTTGTACCATGTCCCCTTACACGCATATATGTACTATCAGCGTCAAATGAAAGGCGAACAGTGGCAAGCATTCCCAATGGCATAGTACGCGCTGTCCAGCCATCACCATGGACAGGCGTGCGTATGCGCAGTGCTGTCAAACTGGATTTGCGCGCACGTCAGAGGTGATGACTGGAGTGCACGCACTATACCGTTGCTAAGGCTTGTCGCTGTTCGCGTTTCATTTGATGCTGATAGTACATACATGGGAGCCAACACGCCTTCACACGAACACAACGACATGGGCGGCACTTCCAATAGATTTATTTCAGGCATGAAACAGAGCGATATGTGACCCACACATGCGCAGAATAGCCAACAAGACTGCCTTGCAAATCTACGTGAGCATTTCACGTAGATTTTGTAAGCGCACGACACAAGCGACGAGAGCACAATGAAGCGAAACCAACATCCAGCCCCACACCCCCCGCAGCAAGCGCCTGCGCCCGTTCCGGTACCCACATGCCATTAGTTCCCCGTTGCCACCGAAAGAGGCGCCACTAGTCCAAACTCGCCCCCACGCCCGGTGCCTATACAGACACCCTGCTTCTGCAGATATGTTCCTTTGTTCCAAGTAGTGTAAGTGGATGTCAAGTACACATTCAATCATTACAACAACAACAAAGAAACGCTGCCACTCATACCTGCATTATTCTGAAAGGCCACAAAATCAAGATAGTCTTAGCAAGATGTGTGCTTGGGCAAGTTGGTTCATACTTGATGCGAAACAGACGAGCGCTAAGAAACGGGGACATAGACAAGAGGCACACAGGACAGGCGCTCAAACTGAGGTTTATTGAGCAGACATGAAAATTTATACCAGCAACCAGCCAACGCGATAACGTTGATATGTCAGCCATCCCGACAACAAAAGTGTCACACCCACACCAGAAACACCACATCATGCCGCGTACCTATGCGTAGTCAGCTTCCTGCCGCGCAAAGGCGATAGAAAACTTCCGAGATTAAGGCACCACGACACATTTGCACTGAACAAAGCTAGAAGAAGCATGCACAATGACTAAATCCTAAAATTCAAGAGAAGCCCCATAAAGAATATAAACTACCATCAAAGGAAAAGAAAAGAAAACAGCCTCCTATGTGGAAACAAACAAACCCACCGTACTGGAAAAAAAGGCTAGAGACTCTGCACAGGTGCTGAACTGAATTAAAAAGTTAATAATAAATAACTGCACCAGGAGCAGCGTGAGAGAAAGAAACAGATTTTAACAACAACATAAAATCGCCAAACAACAAAGCTTGATCACCAAAGCGCCGCGTCAAAACCAATGTAAAAAGCAACAACATGTCGATAACAATACGATAACGTCCTCAAGCGCAATCCGAGAGTCGACATATTTGAGGGAATTTCCGATCACAAAATGGTATGTCTCACGTTAGAGTTAAACTCCCGATTAAAACCCTCAAAAAGCCAGTACTTAATTCCTGTGTTCTCACGTGCTAGTGATGTCGACATACTTGATGCTTTAGATAAAGAGTTCTCAAAGTTTGTAAGTATTTCAGAATCTCACGATGTGTCCACTGATAGCTTATGGTCCTCCTTCAAAAAACTTGTTCCCTACTGCATTGACAATTTTGTGCCCAAAAAGCGAAAAGTTGTATGTGAAACAAATCCGTGGATGACAAGAGAGCTATTGCGTCTTGGGCGAAAAGTAAAAAAAGTAAGAAAACAATATAAAGCATGGCTATCAAAGGCTAACTCCGATAAGCTAAGCAACCTGTGCCGACAGTTTAAAAATGGCATATCTAAAGCTAAAGACCACTATCAAAATGTTTCACTCCAAAACTTTCTTTTGTCATCCACGGACAAGTTCTGGCGATATCTATCGCCAAAAAAGACCCATGTGTCTGATATTTGTGTTGATGGTATCGCCAAAAAAGACCCACGTGTCTGATATTTGTGTTGATGGTACTATACTAACTGAAAAACGTCTAATTGCAAATGCTATGAACGAGTACTTCTGCTCCGTATTCACGAATGATGATGGCAAGACACCAACCACAGCTACTCTAGCTGAAACTCCATCCATAAGTCCCCTCGACGTGAATGAAGCGGGAGTACTGTCCTTGCTTCTTGACATTGACGTAAAGAAATCGCATGGCGTCGATGATATACCGAATGCCTTCCTCCGGAGATACGCCGAATGGTGCGCCAAATATCTGTGCATTATCTTTAATAAATCACTTTCACGCGCACAAATACCACATGACTGGAAGCATGCAAAAATTATTCCTGTCCCTAAATCAGAAGACCGCTCACTGCTCGCCTCTTACCGTCCTATTTCCCTACTTTGTACCTCATCAAAACTAATGGAACACATTATATTTAAGCACATTTCAGTCTTTATTGAAGATAATGGTCTCTGTGATTCACGACAACATGGCTTCCGCCGCGGAAAATCGACCGTAACGCAGCTACTGGAAACTGTACATGAAATTGCGGCAACACTGGACAACCAAGGTCAGATTGACATAATATTTTTAGATTTTGAAAAGGCATTCGACCGTGTATCCCACCAAAAATTGTTATTAAAACTAAAACCTATTCTAAAAAACGACCAGCTTCTTCGATGGATAGAGGTTTATCTGACAGGTAGGTGGCAGACAGTCGTTGTAGACGACGCTAAGTCGGTCTCATCGGATGTGCAGTCTGGAATACCACAAGGATCAGTCTTGGGTCCCCTGTTTTTTTTACTGTTTATTAATGATATAGTGAAAAACATACAAGTTAAAATTCAGCTGTTTGCAGACGACTGCATACTCTACCAAGAAATTCGCAGCGAGGAAGATCAGACTCTCCTAAATTCATCTTTATCCGTTATAGCTAAATGGTACTTAGAATGGCAAATGAACCTTAACCTCAAAAAAACAGTATCGATGGTAGTAACACGCAAAAAGACGTCTTTACCTTTTGTATACAACATTAATGGTCATAATTTATCGTTTGTTACTGAATATAAATACCTTGGTTTAGTGATCACGTCGGACCTTAGGTGGAGTAGCCATGTGGCTCACATTAAAAAAAAAGCCATGAAGAAGCTTGGATACCTGGGGAGAACCTTGGCAAAATCTACAAGTAACATAAAATTGTTGGCGTACAGGACATTCATAAGACCATTGTTAGAATATGCTACTCCTGTCTGGGGTCCTTACACCCAATCAAACATAAGTGAAATTGAAAACATACAGCGAAAATCAGTAAGATTCATTTTTAATTCTTACCGCCGTCACACATATGTTAGTGCTCTACTACAGGACGCGAACCTTGAAACTCTAGAAGTACGACGCTATCGAGAGAGACTTAAAATGCTGTACTTATTTCACCGCGAACATGTCAAAGTAGACAGGGATTTGTACATTAAACCGTGCAGCCGGCGCCCTACGCGTTCATCTCATTCTTTCAAGCTAATCGAATATTCTTGCCGAACCAACTTCTTCAAACAGTCGTTTTTTCCTCGTGCCATCCATGAATGGAACGCATTGCCTGAATATGTACTGCAGAGCCCAACCTTATCATCGTTTGTGCACGCTCTCGCTAATCTATGAACCAAGGTGTTCCCCATTCCATTTGTCGTTTTCCAGATAGCGTACCATACTAAAAGACAAGTGATAATAAATACACCCTCCTTTTTCGTTGCTGAAAAGACCGCCGTGTGAGCATGCGCTCTACTGCACATTTTTGTCATTTTTTTGTCGTTATTATTACTTGTCCTAAAGTGTCATTATTTCTCTTTGTGATCTAGTATGTATTTTTTTTGCCAGTATTTTCAACTGTAGTATCTTGTGTGTTTACTACATTTTATTGTTTCTTGTGTTTCACATGCTGTAAATACTGTTCACGCAGATTTGGTATTTGTTTCCCAGATTTGTTTCCAATTGTTTTCACAGTTTGTTCAACGTTTTCTTTTGTGCAATCCACTCCTGCCTATGGCTTGTAAAGCAAGCTAGCAGTATGAAATAAATAAAAAAAATAAACAACAAGGAGCTGCATCAGAAACAATGGAGGAAAACTGATCGTCAAAAGAAACAAGGCTAACGTCACAAAACAGCATTTCAAAGAAAGGAGGCTTACAGATAACCTTCTAAGAAGGCGACTTCCTTGTCACAAAGAGTGATAGAAGGAACACTGATACACTTATCACCGGACTGGTGGATGTGGTATGCTTCTATGATTTCCCTTTCTGTTCTGTTATGTGAACGCTTGAGGAAAGCGGTGCGCGCGAACTCCGGAGTGCATCCAAACTTTTTACAATGCTCCGCAAGGTGGCCACCAGTGTTATTCTTAATAGACAAACTATGCTCTCTCGCCCTTTCATTGAAGCATCTACCCGTATGCCCAATGTACACCTTATCGCAGCTCAAAGGAATGGAGTACACAACGTTGGCTGCGCATACAGTGAACTGAGTAGCATGCCGCTTAGAACACTGCTTACGACCCCTGTTAGAAGCGAGCGAGCAAATCTTAGAAAGTTTGCACGGGGCTGAAAACACTACATTGACGTGATACTTCAAAATGACTTTTTTTCAAATTATGGGAAATGCAATGGAGTTGCCTGTTTGTCAATTGTACTGGTGTTAGATGGGCGAGTGCGCTTTAGCTTCTGCAGAAGGGACCCGCAGACACTGTGGATGACTGACGGTGGGTACTTAGCTGATTTAAGACGCTCAACCTGAACTTCAAGCGCTTTCAGCATTTCATGTCGACAGGACTTATCTAAGGCCGCCTTTACACAGGTTGTGGCGATCCCCCCTTTTTATGAGTTTGGAGTGAGCACTGTCAAATGGCAACAAACCTTTCTTAGACCTAGGATTATACATCCAGCATATATGAGTATGCTTAAAAATAAGTTTTATATCTAGGAATTGAATGGTGTCCCTCTCTACCGATTCCCAAGTAAACTTAAGTCCTTCTGCGGTGCTTTCGAATAAGTTCAATACGCCTGCAGAGATATTGTCGGGGACCGTTCCTTCTACGTCACTGAATATTAGCAAGTAATCATCAACGTATCTATACGCTTTTACAACCTGAAAGTCACCAAGTTTGGGTGCAATACGCTTGCTTGTTTACACATGATATAAAAATGTCACATAAAACAGGTGCAACTGAGGATCCAATACATATTCCTGATTTTTGCACATAATGTTGTCCATTAAAGCTGATAGCTGTCGACTCAAGGTAAAACTCAAGTAAAGAAAGGAAGTTCTCACTGCTCACCCCTGTTGCATTCTGGAATCCAATCTCACTATTGCCATCAATCACTTCACGTAACGCACGGAACAGTCCCGCGTGAGGGATGGAATAGAACAGGTCCTCGACGTCAATGGACAAACCAGTGGATCCAGACACTTCACTGCGACCCTTGATCATGTCAAGTGAAGTTCAGATGAAGAACGGGTCTTCTGTCACTAGAGAACTTAGGTGCTGCTGTAAATACCGGCTCACAAGGCCTCGCCAGGATCCCTTTTCTGTAACAATGGTTCTGAGCGGACAGTCCGGCTTGTGCGTTTTAACGCGATAGCGTTAAAGAGCTCGTTTCGCAGAAATTCCAGCGTCTGTGTTGGTGTCGGCGTCGTTGGTTGTGAGCGAAAAATCATCATCTTGTCTGTGACCGAAAAATCGAGAAAGATGCAAATAAAATAAATAATAAAAATTTTCGGGTCCGAGTGAGGATCGAATCCGGGTCGTCTGCGTGGCAAGCAGGTGTTCTACCACATGGCCATGCCTCTGCTTGGAAATACTGTGAAAATAACTTCCTCTGCTTGGAAATGCAGTGAAAATAACTTTCATGCTTCGCAAACACAAGCGTCCTTTATATAGGCGTCGCAATATAACATGTAATATCCCAGGAATATTGCGTGGTACAAGCGCACATTCTCATCGGGCGTCAGAATATGCGACTATCATAACGATTTCATAGTTTAAAGCCAGCCACCCATTACAAACGCCACACACCTTACTGCGCGTATTCCCTTAACACCACGTAGTGGGTGCATAGCAAGTTCGAAAACATTTCCCACATTTGCCGCGCATAATTGCTCCTGGTTTAAAGGATGCTACCCATTACATAGTATGCATTAAGTGATTGAAGGGACAAGATATCGCTATCGCGTTCAACTCTCAAAGGCGAAGATTAAGGGTACCCCAATTTTTTCCTGTGAAGAACGCTTCCAAGGCACTTGTTTCAGTTTTTTCAACCTTTTTCCAGAGTGAGTTCAGGTTGAAGTCCTTCAGCATCCGGAGTGTCTTCCTTTTTTGAGATTTAACGTTGAATTGGGTAGACTTGAAGTTCTTCAATACCGCTGCTATAGCCTATGAGCGCCTGTCCTGTGTGCCTCTTGTCTATGTCCCCGTTTCTTAGCGCTTGTCTGTTTCGCATCAAGATAGTCAACTGCCCCTTCTACAGATGAAAACACCCTACCATGTTGCAGTGAATAAAACAGGTTCTTTAAATTGACTGAAAAGGTCTTACCCCTAAGGTTCACATGGTTAGTCAGATGGCTTACAACCGCACACCAAGAAGGGATAGTCTACTTCTAATCTATTTAGGTTTACTTAAAAAACGTCAGGCTTGCACAGAAAGCGTAGCACAGTCACAGCGACAGCTGGAAGAGAGGAATTTTTAGAACCCACTGTAAACTCTCTTAGGGCTGCTACTACAAGTACACTTGCAAGGTACCCACTGCACCGTAAATCATAATTTTTGTCAAGTTGGGAAGGACCCACTAAGCCATTATTCATCATACTGTGGAGAAGCGAGGTACCCGCTGCACATTTGCAAGGCATTATGTGCACTTTGTTGATGTGGTGGCTGATGACGAAGAATTATGGCTGAGCCCTTTGTAATGGGTTGGAAGCATCCAATGACCCACTGGTTACACAGTTCACATGCTGTGACACCTGGTTGTTATTTTGCTCTTCTACCACGCTATATTACATATGTTAACATGGTTCCTTCCCGACATAACACCTGTATAGGGTCTTTTTGCGAAGAAGTTTCGAGCACTGGCATGGCTCTGTGGTTGAATACTGGGCTGCCAGAGAGACGACCCAGGTTCACACGCCGTTCCATCTTGGATGTCCTTGGATGTCCTTGGATGTTCCATCTCTCATGTCCTTGTATTGCTAGCGCTGAATATGTTTTCAAGTTCTGTTAACCAACACGCCCAAAAAATGGCAATGCTAAAGTTCATCTTGGATATCTTTTTTTATTTCATGTGATAGCGGTTACAGAAACCGGCGGCGGCCCCAAAAACGACCCTTGTTGTGATCTCATAACAGCTTTCGCTGCAAAAAAAATCCGCTAGAACTTTTCGCTAAGCTTGTTTTGCAGAAACTTTCTCAATGCAAGAAGCCAATCAATAATGTGCACCTAGTCAGACAAAGCAAATTCTGGGCTGTCCTTATTGGCTCCGTCCATCTTTCTAAACGCACTACTCAGTGCCAGCCTACTGACAAGCTTTCTTGCTTTATTCTGAACTTCTCATATGGATACAAAACTTTTCCTATTTGGATATGTAGTAGTTCTACAGCCACCACAAGCCAGAGGTGGTGCTACTGATGGAAGCAGTGTGTCGGAATGTAATGAAAACGAAAAACGAAAAACAAATTATTTTTTTTTCTGACTGGAACAAAAATGGAAGCGAAATGTTATCTATTATTTCATTTCGGAGTGAAACCGAAGTACTGTCACATTCGTCTACAATTCCTCTTGACACGGCACTGCTGGCTTCCCTCCATATTTCTGTTGTTCGGCCGCTACGCTGCGCTACCTTTCGACACGCTCCTGCCGACGGGACTAAGTTACACATCAGAGTACGCTTGAGAAGCAATAATGAAGGCCCAAGAGGCACGCCAAGTTGCTCGACGACGACTAGCGGACTCGCAGCCATCGTGACGTCCACTACACACCTGGTAATCTGGTCCTGCTTTGGTCCTCCTCGCGCTGTGTTGGACTTTTGGAGAAGTTACTCCCACGCTATTCTGGCCCTTATCGCATCTTGCGCCAAGTGACCGACGTCACCTACGAAATCCTTCCTAATAACCCCACCGTCGTTCACCCTCGTACTGACATACTACACGTTCCGCGCCTGAAGCCACATCACTCGACCGCCTCCTAACTAGCACCGGGTCGGTGCTCCAGACGCTGGGAAATAAGGTAACGAGAGGACGAGGACGACGAAGAGGACAGAAAGGAAGACGACATCGACAGAATCTGGGAGCTGGGTGCCATCTTGTTAGCCGCTGAATTTATTCTGGGTATAGTGTGAATATATTTTCTCCCCATAACAATACTTTTTATCGGTTTTTGGTTCAAGAGAAAATTTGGGAATCTGGAACAACCGAGGTCGTGTAAACTGAGCATTAATGCATATATCAGGCAGGGTTTCCGAACTAAACGTGTTTAAATTATGAGAACAAAAAGAGTGGCAACCGGAGCTGTTTATATTAACGCAACGTCCCAGGTGTGTGAGTCACAAGGGCCGGTGTGGAGGGCACATTACTCTTGGTGTTGAAGTTTGTTTTATCAGAGCAGCAGGCTTGCATATCACTCGATGGCGTGCCGAGATCATGCTCACTTGTTTGATGCAAAGCACTCAGCCTGCTCAGAGAATTCATAATTCTCAAAGGAGGAAAAATAAATACTATGTTCTTATCGTTACTTACATTTCATGTTTTTTTTTTATGCAAGTACACACCATTACGAACCGTTACAGAAAACTTTTTTTCCGTTATGCAACAGAAAATGAAACCAAAATAACAGCAATCCAGAAAGTAAAACCGAAATGAAAAACATTTTGTTCAGACACCCAGGATGGCTTGAAGCACCAATGGTACAGGAAGGCAAACGGGAATGAGAATTGGGGGAGCGGCCAATAAGCCAGTTGGACTGCACCAGAGTCCTTCAATACTTTCACTGGTCATGGAGCTTCAGCAAAAGTTTGATACAGGGACAGCAGCAGCCACTAGGGGCACCCTCACCCGTGTGAGGGCATCGGAGCAGCGCTGGCGCTACAGTACTATAGCATGCATTGGAACTGAAAAACGTCATTAAATGTACCCGTGAATGCTGATGATATCTTCAGAGTGATCTTGCCTTCAAGAAAATTCGGGGAAGCTCTAATTCAGTGGAACTTAGCGTCGAATGACGTCTCGGAGGTAGAAACTTCGACAGCAGCAAATGCATGCTGCTTCCGCTGTGCGATATACTACTGCTATAAAAGCATGTTTATTCTGTACTCCTAAAGCATCCAGTGGAAATATGTGGATGATCCTTCAAGGGCTTTGGCGGATCTTAATGTGCAATTACAACCACTGTGCGGAAGCACAGTGGTTGTGACTCTTGACTGCGAATATCAAGTCTTTCAATCTATACACCTGGTGTTCGTATACGAAGATATCTTAAAATAACTTCGTATTTATTGAACCAACAGTCAGTTTAAATGAATTCGCGCTTTGAATTTAGCAATTGATAAAGACCAAGGGATACTTCATACGGCTTTTCCCTGGTTTTTGTTTTATTTTGCATTGAATTATCACTGAGGCACCTTGCCATGTTTAAAGTTCCGTTGCTCACGCAACACTGTATAGTTTTCACAGTTCTTTTTTACTGTTTTAAGGGCGAAAGCCATAGATGCCTCATCTTTCACCTTCAAATCGTCTTAGGCGAATGCGTAAGGGACCCGTGAGTTTATTTGGCTACTAAATTATTTTTTTTTGTTTCCAGACTTCCTAAGTGCCTCGGCCTTCATTACATCTACTGTAAAAGAACTTGTTGTTAGGCTAGTTGGTATATCATTTCTAAAAACTTAAACAGCGCTCACTTCCAACTGAATAAATCAGTTGGAAGTGAGCGCTGTGCGTGTTTGATGCCTGGGTGTGTGTGCGTGAGTGTGTTTGCGCTCTAATTAAGTTTTTAGAAATTACATCTACAGTTAGCGTGCCAGAACCAGGCTTGTTTTTCACGACTGTTCAGAACTGTTTATTGCTCCACTAAATTCAAACCTTATGAGACTAGCACTAGCAACCAAATATTTTTATTTAGTTCACATGTTTGCTCCAATACACATGCACAGCACATACCTAGTGCGTATATTTTACATTTCTGTTGCGTAGGCAGGTGAGCACTGGACTTTTTCACACTAAAATCCTCCGTACAGCGTCTGGAAAGTTTTTGGAACATCGCGCGGCGACTTCACAGCGACACCTCCAACTGGCCACAGGTGTACGAGAACACTGTCACTCTCATCGAAGTGCTTTTCGCAGACACGCACATGCGGGGAGTCACATGTGAAACCACACCTTTCTTGTGGAGGTACGCTGCTTCCACTTATCCCGCCGTTCGCTGTCTCCAGGCAGCCAGAACACTGACACTTTTTCATCATTTCCCTTGTATCCTGATTGACACCCAGGTAAGCAGCAGGTACGTGGCATCCTTTCCGACCTTCGGGCACAACACAGGACATAAGGTGAAAACTGTGCACTGACTTGCCGTGATATTTTGCATTGACACCGGCAGAATAGAGAGAATAAACTTTATTTGGCTCTGGAGCTGTTCTGCCGAGCGCTGTTCTGCAGAACGCTTGTGGATGGGTCCTCAGTCCAGGACTCCCGCGGCCTTTGCTGCCCGTCTGGCGCGTTCAACCAGCCAGATCTGGTCGTCCGCTTCCCGGCTGGACAGCGCAGCCTCCCACTGCTCCGGCGCGGTGTTGTGTTTGACGGGTACTGCCGCTATACTCTGGCATCCCCATGTTGTGTGGTATACTGTGGGTTTCTCGCCACACCAGGGACACGTGTCTCTGTATTGTGTTGGGTGTATTTTATTGTAAATGTGTAAGCATGGGTATGAATTTGTTTGTAGCTGCCGCCAGGATGCCGACTGCTCCCTGTCCAGTTTCTTGTGGGGGCGGGGAATATCGCCTTCTTGTTTCTTTGAAATGCTGCAGAATGTCCCTGTAAGTGCAGGCTACCGCCTCGACGCTCCCGGCCACTGATCTCTCTCAGCTAGTGTATCCTCGAGATACGAGATCGGCCTGACCATTCCCGGCAATACCCTCATGCCCTGGGGCCCAAATTATTTGGTGTTTTTCGTTGCTCATACCGCCGGTGTTTAAGATTCCGGCGGCTTTCCGGCCTACCCTACCATTGGTGTATCCCCGGCAGGCATCCTGAGAGTCCGTGATTATTACTAGCGACTGCCCTGATCTGTTGCCTTTGGTGACCGCTAGAGCGACGGCGGCCTCCTCGGCACCTGACACGGTGCAATTCTTCAGCGATGCGCTGACCTTCTCCTTTAATTGAGCGTCGATCATCGTCACCACAGCGTCTTTCCCGTTCATGTATGTAGCAGCGTCAACATAGACGGCGTTTTTTCTGTTCTGATAGGTCTTGGTAATGCTCTGCGCCCTGGCTCTGCGCCTGCCCTGGTGATTGGTAGGGTGCATGCGCTTAGGAATGGGAGCGACCTTGAATGTAGATCTGATCTCGTCCGGTATGTCTACCGTGCGGTCCAGTTCTCGTATACTATCTTGGTAGCCTAATCTCCGGAGGAGGGCTCGTCCTGTCGTAGTGTGCTGTAGTCTTGTCTTCTGAGAGGCAAGCTGCGCCTCCCTGTGTTCGTCATAGGTATTTGTTATGCCGAGGTCTGTTACTTTTGTGGTTGCCATGCTTGTTGGCAGACCTAAGGCTGTCTTATAAGCCTTCCTCAGGATCGCCTCCACTTGCTCCCTTTCTCTTTGGTTTAAATGCTGGTAGGGAAGGCTGTAGGTGGTTCTACTCACCACAAGTGCTCTTACAAGCTTGAGGGTGTCATCTTCCTTGAGGCCGTTTCTTCTGTTGGTTATGCGCGTAATCATTCTCGTTATCTGGGCCACCGACCCAGACAGCAGTCTGATTGTGTGGTCCGCCCTCTGGTTAGATTGAATCCACATTCCCAGAAGCCTTAATGTCTGTACTTCCGGTATGCGGACCCCGGCCAGTGTGACTGTTAGGTCGACTTTATCGTTCTGTCTGGGCCTGCGCACCCTAAGTATTTCCGACTTTTCAGGTGAACATGACAGTCCTCTTGCTTTTGCGTACTCTTCCACACAATTGGCAGCCACCTGTAGTCTCTCTTCCTTGAGTCCCAGCGAGCCCTCCGTCGTCCATATGGTGATGTCATCGGCGTACATTGCATGCCGGATGCCATCTATAGCGTTCAGTTTCTCCGCCAGCTCCACCATTGCAATGTTGAAGAGAAGAGGTGAGATCACGGACCCTTGCGGCGTGCCCTTGTTGGGCAGCCTGAACGTGTCTGACTGCAGGTCGCCCATCCCTATGGTCGCAGTCCTATCTGTGAGGAAGGCCTTGACGTAGCCGTGAATTTTTTACACCGGCAGCCGCCTTTGCTGCCGTGTGCCCGATGCCAACAGACTGGATGCAGCGCCACCCGCAGCAGCGTGCAAATCTCCCCCCACAGACTTATGGCAAAGCTTCATGACCAGTAAATAAATTGAAGGACTCTGACTGTACCGTGTGTATCAGACAAACATGCTACCTGTTCAGCTTGGTGTCATTGTATCAATGGGCAATGAGGATGGGATCTTAACCATGGAGTCAATAGGCCTAAAAGAACGTTAGCCAGGAATGGGAAGAGTATGTGGAGCATTTGGAGCCGCATTTTATTGCAAATGACGTTGCAGGAATGCTTACTGCATGGCCATGTTTTGTTAAAAGTTCAATGCCATTGAATATAAAGTACCTTGATTTACAACAATGCGCTGTTTAACTCTTTCTTTAACACGCAACTATGAACTGATGACATAAACAATGTTTGACATTTTTTAAAGCAACGCTGAAAATAAAAAACCGAAAAAACGCCGCACTCCTCAACTTGTAGTGCAATCTGGGTGGTTTGACACATAGTTGCTGTGTCTGCATGATTTGCATTTCCATTGCACGCTGGCAATCTTTAAAACAGTGCGCAGGTGATGTCATAGTATGTATTGTGGACATTTGTTATGTACTTCTTTATCACCTGTGCATTATCATAATCATCATCATCCATTTGTCCCTCTGTCCTCATCGTAACCGTGTTATTATCATCATCATCGAGTGTGTGCGCGCTCTGCCCGTTGGCTTCCAAGGCCTCGCGTCTAATAAACATCATTTCAACCAAGACGTCATACATGGTGGAGGTGGATTTTCGGTCCTCGGTCCTCTCCCAGCCCGCTCTACCCCCTGGAGCTTCGTTCAGGCTGCCGCTTGCGCCCACTGTCCGGCAGCATGTCGCAGAACGAGCCTGCCGGCGCTGATGCCATCTCCACTCTGTCGCCGCAAGCTGCACCTCCCGTTTTCATACACGGACACCAGCGTGACCCTCCGCTCTTTGCTGGTCTTCGTGGAGAAGATGTCGAGGACTGCAGGCGTCCATACGTCAAGAACTACAGGCGATGGGCTTCTCACATCCTTCGCTGTGTTCTACACAGTCTTCTGGAGCGGCCTTGCGCGAAATCATCCGGGAGGAACTCACATCCATGACCTCCCCTGCGCACATGCAGCCACCTGCTTCTAGGTCCATACCAACGTACGCCCAAGTTGCTGCCATGTCTCCCAGCAACATGAACACGTCGTTGCCGCTGCCATCATACGCGTCGCTTGCTGCCGCGCCCCTGGTCAACTTCCGTTCGGCGCCGCCAGACCATTCATCAGCCCGCCTGACCACACTATCTCCAGGTGCTCCGAACGCCTTCTACTCACCACCCTGGCGATCGTCCCGCCCAGTATGCTACTACAGCGGGTAACGCGGCCACATATCTCGTTTCTGCCAAAAGCGCCAGCAAGATGAGCGTCGAGGTTATGACATGTGTGAACGAGATTTTTCCACTGGGGCCTCTTATCATGGTCAACGTTACTCGTCGCCTCCCCGCCGGTCTCCATCTCCACCCGCATCGAATGCATCGCGGAACAGCCGATCCGCACGACGCCACTCACCCTCGCCCTATCGCCACTCCTCTTTTCCACTTCCGCCTGCCTCATTCGCCACTGCTAATCAGTCGGAAAACTAGGTGATACAGTTTTTGGAGGACAAACTGCATTCCAAATTAGGACTGAACTTCCTCCATCAGGCCCGTGCAACATGGGTTTTGTGGTTGTGGAAGGAGTGCATGTCGATGCTTTGGTGGACACGGGCGCGACATTTTCTGTTATACGTGTTGATTTGTGTCAACGTCTGAACCAAGTGATGACGCCTTACGATGGACCCACATTAGTTGCTGCCCAGGGGAACACCATTCGCCCTTCCGCTTTTTGTACTGCTCGTGTTTTTATCGACGGTATCCGTCATCATATACAGTTTGCTGTCCTGTCCCGTTACTCACACAGACTGATTTTAGGGTGGGATTTTCTGTCATCTGCTTCCATGGCTATTTGTTGTGGACAACGCGTCGTCTACCTCACCGACTACATGCTCGACGACGACACCCAGAATCCACTTCGTCTGATCACTGCGGAAGACACCGAACTGCCGCCACTTCAAGAACATATTGTCACCATTACGTCCAACGACATCGACCACGGCAACGTGTTGGTCTCCCCTTCATCTCCTTGCGCTCGTAAAGGCATAGTTCTTGCGTCCGATGTCATTCGTTTACGCAGTGGATCTGCACTCGTGACCGCCGTGAACTCTACATCGGAGAAGATTCTACTTCCACAGAGCACTACGGTGGCCCGTGTTGTCGATCACGAGCCTGTATTCGTCACGCCACTTTAAGCCATCGCATCCAAAGATTTTTCCAATCGTGAGCATGCTTCTTCCTCCGCCTTTACCGCCGCCATCAGCAACGACTTGACAGCTTCACAGACGCAGCAGCTGCTTGCATTGTTGCAGAAACACGCAAGTTCTTTCGATGGTTGCTCGTCTACGTTAGGCCGCACTACCACTACAGCTCATCGAATTCAAACAGTTGGGACGTCTATTGTACACCGCCGGCCCTATCGCGTATCTCTAGCTGAGAGGAAAATTATAGAAGAAAACATTGCCGACAGGCTCAAACGGGAGGTAATCCGCCCCTCATAGAGCCCTTGGTCGTCACCTGTTGTTTTGGTCCGTAAAAAGGATGGCTCTGTGCGCTTTTGCGTGGACTACCGGGCACTCAATAAGATCACTCGCAAGGACGTGTGCCCCATGCCACGCATTGATGACGCCCTTGATTCCCTACAAGGCGCGGAATACTTTTCGAGCCTCGACTTGCGTTCAGGGTACTGGCAAATTCCCATGCATGAAGACGATAAAGAGAAGACAGCGTTCGCAAACCCCGACGGGCTATACGAATTCAATGTGATGCCTTTCGGGCTGTGCAACACGCCTGCGACTTTTGAGCGCATGATTGACACCGTGCTGCGCGGCCTGAAATGGAAAACTTGCCTTTGCTACCTGGACGACATCGTTATCAGCACCTACAACGCTTGGATGAAGTTTTGGCGTGCATTGCCGGCGCTGGTCTCCAACTCAACACCAAGAAATGCTGTTTCGCCAGATCGTCTATCAAGGTCTTGGGACATGTCGTTAGCAAGGATGGAATTCGGCCAGACCCTGACAAGATTGCTGCGGTCCTTCGCTTTCCGCGCCCCGTAAGACCGAAGGCGTTATGGAGTTTCCTTGGCCTCGCCTCCTATTTTCGTCGGTTTATCCAGAACTTCGCCTCAATAGCTGTTCCACTACACCAGCTACTTGCTTCCGACGTCCCCTTTCGGTGGTCTGAAGAATGTCAAACGGCATTCGACCTGTTAAAGGGCACCCTCACGTCCGAGCCTGTACTCTGACATTTTGACGAAGCCGCACCGACTATCCTACATACAGACGCTAGTGGCCGCGGTATAGGAGCCGTTCTCCTGCAAAGCGACAGCTCTTCGCTAGAGAGAGTTGTTGCATACGCCAGTCGCGTACTCACCGCTGCCGAGAAGAACTATACAATAACTGAACAGGAATGTTTGGCTGTGGTTTGGTCGGTGCAGAAGTTCCGTCCCTATCTCCACGGCCGACACTTCACAATCGTTACGGACCACCATGTCTTATGCTGGCTTTCCACTCTAAAGAACTTGTCCGGACGCTTGGGTCGATGGATTCTACAGCTGCAGGAGTATGACTTTGACATAACTTACAAGTCTGGTAGAAAACATCAAGACGCCGACGCTCTTTCTCGCTGCCCGCTTCCTACTACCCAGCTCAGCGTTGGCGAGAGCTCGGCCGTCACTTCTACCGCAGTTCCTACGCTCGCCTCAATAGACCAACTGTTTCCGGACGACGAGCCAACATTTAGCTCCCGCCAGCTGTCCGATCCATACTGCAGGCGTATTATGGACCGCCTTTCGGGAGCTTCCCATCCACCTAACGCGCGACTTCGTTGTCAACTCCTGCAATTTAAGCTGGAAAATGGCATTCTCTATTGCCACATTTATCATCCTGACGGTCAACGATGGGTTCCTGTGCTACCACGCTCTCTGCGACTTCATGTGCTTGAAGCCTTCCACGATGACTTGACTGCTGGCCACCTTGGTTTTCAAAAAACTTTTGACCGCATTCGATGTCGTTTCTACCGGACTCGCCTTTCTACTAGCGTAGCGCGGTACGTCGGTTCCTGCTTCCCATGCCAGCGTCGTAAACTCCCAACATCTGCCCCTGCCGGACCACTGCAGCCAATTCCGTGCCCCGCAATGCCATTCGAGGTTGTAGGTGTCGACCTTTACGGGCCTCTTCCCATCACACCCACTCGCAAACGATGGATAGTGACCGCCGTAGACCACCTGACGCGCTACGCTGAGACAGCCTCTGTGGTTACTGGCTCAGCTGTGGAAGTTGCTGAGTTCGTTCTTCACGCTATAATTCTGCGTCATGGGGCCCCTCGTGTACTGCTTAGTGACCGTGGAAGGGTGTTCTTGTCACAAATGTTAAATGAAGTACTGCGTGCTTCTGGAACTACTCACAAGACAGCTTCAAGCTACCACCCTCAGACCAACGGTCTCACCGAGAGATTTCATCGTGCTCTTGCTGACATGATAGCCGTCTATGTCCAAACAGACCATAAAAACTGGGATACCCTTCTACCATTTCTCATCTTCGCCTACAACACGGCCGTTCAGCGCACAACCAGATACTTGCCATTCTACCTCGTTTACGGACGTGTCCCTACTACCCTTCTCGACGTTTCCTTCTTCAACAGCAATGTTAACTCATCTCAGTCTTCCAGCGAAGAATATATTTCCCGACTGGCCTAGTCTCGTCATCATGCTCGCATCAACACAGAAGCGAGACAACAAGACCGGAAGATCATTTATGAAGCATCCCATCGCGTTGTAACTTTCCGACCTGGTGACTAGGTGCTGCTTTTGACACCTATTCGCACCCCTGGTCTCTGTGACAAGTTTCAACCACGCTTCATCAGGCCGTACATAGTTCTGGAACAGACTTTGCCTGTTAATTACCGTGTGACACCACTTGTTGTCCCAACAGACCGCCGTCACCGCAGCACCGAGCTTGTGCACGTTTCTCGCATGAAACCCTTCACGCGACGTTCCTCGTCATTTTGACATGCGGCGGCCAGGATGTCCGCTTCCACGTGGGGGGGGGAATTAGTGTGGGCATTTGTTATGTACTTCTTCATCACCTGTGCATATCATAATCATCATCATCCGTTTGTCACTCTGTCCTCATCTTCACTGTGTCATTATCATCATCATCAAGTGTGTGCGCGCTCTGCCTGTTGGCTTCCAAGGCCTCGCTTCTAATAAACGTCGTTTCAACCAAGACGTCATAGTATTGACATTCTAACCTGTGCGGACTTGAAAGTGAGCAGTGTAGAGCACTGCACGGGCTCGGGCCTACCTGAAAACCCGGGCCGGGTAGAGTAGGTTTTACGGCGGGCCCTGGCCGGGCTCGGGCCTGAGGCTCTGGGCTAAGGGCCGGGCTCGGGTTTTATGTGGCAGGCTACGGGCCGGGCTTGGGCTTTGCTCAGTTGTTAAAGGGACACTAAAGTGAAACACAGACTCGGGTTAGACCGATGAGGTGTGATATGAGAACTTGAATGTCATTCATTTCATCACCATAAGTGATTTTTAAGGAGAAAATCAAGGTCAAAGTTCCATTTTATAATTTCGCGCCGAAATGTCCGCGCATGGCGTCACGGATTTCAAACTGTATTCGTCGTATTCTGGGGGGCACTGGCTCTTCGATATTTCCTGAATCTTGGTATGTTAAGTCTAGGGCCACTCAGGTCCATTTACTTCATCTTTACCGATTAGGATTAGGATAATCAGATTACCGATTAGGATTAGGAGACACCGTCAGAATCTATGACGTGATAACTTCTGCATGAATTTCAAGGTGGCGTCACCACCCGCATTTTCTTTTTGCACATTTTCGCGCTTAATGAGAGTCTTGTCACGGCGAGCGTGGTTATTTTGGAATTGTAAAAGATTAATTTACTGATAATGGAAAAATTTTTCTTCTTTTTAGAGTCCCTTTCAGTTTGTTCCAAAGACGTTGTGCATACATATTGATTCACATTTTATCTCGAAAAATGCGTATTTTTTATGTTAACTAACTTCGAAAAATGCTAGCTTTTTTATGTTTACAAAAAGAGAAATGCGCGAATATCTTTTCACCCTTGCCTAGTGTCTTTCTTTATAGTATGCTGTATAAACACCACCACAATGTTATCATTACTCTCTGCATCGCATTTTTTGTCATTATCATGTTTATTTTGTTATTGTTCAGTGCATTCGTGAGTGCAGATACATAGTTATTTAGTTCGTTCTGTGTCTGTTCTACTGCTCTATTTGTACAATATTCTTCTAATTTTTTGTTCATTTTTCCTGCTCACACTGTAGCTATAATTTCTTAAGAGCTTGAATTTCGAAACTGCTGTCATGTACGTGGGCCCTCAGGCACTCTCAAGTGGTTTTATAACCGCTTTTCGCCTGAGGGACCCTTTGGAACTGGTTGAAAAAGACTTGTTGGAAAATAAAGATTTGATTTGATTTGATTTGATTATGTGGGGGCAAGCTATTTGGAGTTATGATGGACAAGCACTGAATTTTTTTTGCTTCTCGCATATGGGGCTACTTGATTTATCTGAAGCATCTGGCTATTCTGGGCTTCATTTAGATTCTTTTATTATTTTATATCCCAAATGTTATTCTGTGATCACAGTAATTAAAGTAATATAATTAACTTATAACTTATCATCGCAAGAGCCCTAAAGGTGGGAAACGTTCTTGAATATTCCAGCCCTCCACTAAAACTAATGGAATGCACGAAGTCTCGTTACATAGAATCCCTATAAAGACATTCGTTTTCCGTGGCTCCGTCGCTTCTCCTGTGGTCATGTCACACGAGATGTACATGCACAGCCTGTTCTGTGCGCCCACATTGTTAGCGTCTGAGCTTTTGTCTTGTTTTGCTACAGCAGGGGTTTCAAACGCGCATCACCTAACGGTCTGTATTCACGAAAATTTACTCCCACAAGGGCCAGGACAGTGGGTAGGAGGGGTTGGAGAATAGGTTGTACCAAGTGTCACCTAATTTTGCCATTTGAAACACCTTTCCCATATTTCATATATCAGTCATTTCTGAAGGGTATTTGGTGGCGATATTTCAACAAAATATCTATACCTATCTTCAAAATGACTAAATTATGGACGCCGATTCTGAAATATAGACTTTTCTTTCCTGGTTATGTATCAACGCATGGTGGACGCATGGGGTGCCTCACAAGAAAATGCTTTAGATCTGTCAACCTATGTAGCTTAAGGACGTACTTATAGAGATAATAAAGAAATGGGTCGAAGGCAGTCGTGTGTGCAGGCCGCGGGCCACGTATGTGAGACCCCTGCACTTACAGTGCGAGAGATACACGATACTGGTGCAGCAGCGTAGGAATGTGCAGAAATAACATAGGTCCACTAAACGAGGCGTCAGCCAAAGTATATTCACTTACGAAATGTCTGACTTGAAAAAAGACAATTACCAATTCCATGCCATGTGATGTCCCTTTACCTTGAACCATATGCATCCAATGAGTAAGCGTCAAAAAGCTTATTCCCGCCTTCATTACAAAACTGGAACAAACCCCGAAAATAAATAGAGATCTCTTTGTCTACCTCCTGTCAGTCGTATGACCGCGTAGTCCAAGGACCACCTTCTACCAGTACAATATCGTTAGGGAGGCGTACATCAGTTTAATAGGGAAAAAAAAGAGTGCTCGGTGCAAAATATGCATAACATATACACTGCTGAAAACTGCAAGGAGAAGCCCTCAAAGAGGAACTCTATAGATGACATTGAAGAGTGGCATGACGTTCGGGAACAAGAGAAACGAAGGGATGAGCTGGACAGCTATGTTCATTGTGCAGAAGTCCGCAGAGACATCCTAACTTTGTTCAAGTGGTGGAAGTTAAAAACAACAACTGGCGACGCCTTCACAATTCACAAGGGAGATGTAAGCCTCTGCGGCTAGCAGAAAGGTGCTACTATGCTGAAGACCGGTGCTACATATCCAGAAGGGAGCACAATTGGCTTTGTCGTTAGAGCATGCTTCAAATTTTAAAAGACCGCAATGTAAACAAAGGGAAGAGAGCGTTCTGTTCTTTGTGTCCTCTGTTTTTATTGCGCTCTATATTGAAACTGAACTCATGCTGCAAATCGCTTTTCTTGTGACAATATCTGCTGCGAAACGCTGTTGATGATCCCCATGGTTGATGTTTCGGCATCCAGAACGGGAGCCTTGTTCACAATCATTTTGAACAAGGCTCTCATTCTCGGTCCTGCAACAACAACGCATTTTTATTCATAACTTCGGCTGGGTATATAGCGCATAAGACACGGACACAAACAATTTTTATTCTCTTTTCGTCGGCGTCCTTGTCTTTTTATTCAATGACTCTTCCTGACCAGATAGGTGTCCGTCGAAGCGTTGATTGCATCACCGTAGTATTTGCAGAAAAAGCAGGTGCAGTGTACCACTAGCTGCCAAGCAAACATTCATTGCATCCAGTATGTAAGCTCAGCTGTTTCCACCGTGAGCCCCTTTTTACAGGAAATTACCGTAGGTTACAGTATAATTGTTAGCGAAGCATGCGTCATCAAAGCATAGATATTTGCCACTTAAAACGCCTTGTTGTCGATTCCGCGTTTGGGCAAAATCACCTAGATTATTGGCACGGGCCCCTGTCGAGCCCGATCTGCGGTCGGGCCGGCCCGGGCCCGGGTAGGTGAATTCTTTCCTTGGGTACGGGCCGGGCCCGGGTATCGCTTTGAGTCACCGGGTCGGGCTCGGGCGGGTAAGTTTAATCAAGTTCTGGGCCCGGGCCAGGCCCGGGCCGGAAATCCTGGCCCGTGCAGTGCTCTAGAGCAGTAAAAGTTTCACTTGATACCAGTGTTGCTTGCACTTATTGAGCAGTGACAACATGGACATAATTTAGTCAGACTTTGGTTTGGATGAGTTGGTTACTTATTTGTGCTTGTTAATTTTTGTTTCTTTGTAATATTGTCCATTACCTGGACTGTACTTTTTAAATGTGCAATTGACAGTCACATTTAGGTATATAAAATGATGCTGTGAATTGCTCTTTTTTTCTCGACAAAACTTTTTCATGCAGTACAAAACAAAGCTCGAAGATTTCACTAAGAGTCCCATAACTTTTTCTTACTCCAGCATAATTGATCTATGGTTATAAGTCTTTCAATAGAAATGGCCAAGTAACTTTCTAACAATTTCTACATTTGGAAATTTCGTTAAGAGGACTATTGCAAGAGATGTTACTTTTTGTTAAAAGATATATTGAAAATTTTAGATTTTTTGATCAATTTTCCAAGCATGCAATTTTTTTGCGTATCTATTTAAAATACGCACCCTTTGATTTACTTTGCTTCACTCTGATGCATTACGTGGCAGCTGTAGCACAAAAATCCCCACAGAGACAGCCAACTTCAATTGTGAGCAAAGAGTGAACAAGCTATTTTTATTTCTCTATCAAGCACTTGAAGCACGTGATGAATCCCTGAAACTCTGCTTGTACTTTAGAGATTTGAAAAATGTTTGCTGCAGTCAATTCGTGATGCAATGGACTTCAACACTGAGGTTATTTGATGATTACTTGGATGAGGCCCCTTTAAAAGAGCAACTGCTTCGATATTCTTATACACATTTTTGAAAACAATGCTAAATGCCGTTGCAGACATCTATGACGAAATCAGCAGCACTATGAGCAGCACAAGCACCACAGTTTCAAAAACCAACTTTGCGCTTCTTTCCCGGGTTTTCCAGTGCGTACTGTCATGCCACCACTGGCAGATGCTGTTGATTGGAGGAACAAGAGACTGATCAAGAGTCATGATTCAAGGGTTTATGGGGACAGAAGTTTGTCCCTTGAATTTTGAGGCAAAAAATCTGCCTCCCCGTAAGGGCGAAGCAGTAAATGCGATAGCAACATGTAATGGTATAGCGAACTAAGGCTAGCAGCTAACCATCCGATCTCGCGAAACTGCAACGAACGCACTGGTGTATGGGAATACGGCCGCTCGCGGGGAAAGAAGTGGTTCTCATGCAGGTTGTCGTGTCAGTGGTCACAGCGCGAAGCGGTGAGATGATAGCACGTAGAATGATAGCGCGTAGGGTATACGAGACGCATTTGCTGATGCCTGCCGAAATTGCGCGCGCCAGCGCTCGCGACTACGCCCTTCTGACCACGCCCTTGTAGTCAAAGTTCACAGGTGCGGATATCGAGCCGCGCAGCACCCCTCCCCCCCACCCTACTCCGACGTCCCCTCATGTTCCTTCGTCCAATAATTAAGACGGAGAAGGCTTCCTTTCTTGTTGAGGAACAACCGACGGCAGGCCTCGCACGTGATGTGATGTTACCACGAGCGCCCTGCGTGCGATAGAGATGGGCAGCTTGTTTCATCTATGCTTCAGCCGTGTTCCCCGCTAGCGCTCGCGAGCTTTTACTAGTGGGTACAGCATACGATGCACGTAGAAAAGTTATCGATGTGGGCTTTATACGAAACAAGATGGCGACAATGAAAACCTGCACAGAGGGTCGATAATTTTTATCGCAATCAAAAAATATACAGTAACCGTGGAAGCGGGTTCGCCTATTTTTTGGAGAGCTGCATCGTCTTCCCTGTAAAGAGTTCGTCCATTGGAAGAATCAAATAATCGGGTTCCTCTTCCATTCGTTCCCTTCCATATCTCCTGGACACTCATTTCTTCATAAAGCACGTGTACAATGGGAGCATTAAGCATTGAGCCCATCACAATTTCGAGCTTGTCGGCTGCACTCTGTTATTTCGCCTTGCGTAATCGGAAACTCACAAAACAGTGCGAAATAAGTTCATCGCGCACGGTAATCACGCGAGGAGAGGAAGAACGGGTGGGCGAATGCATGGCAAAGCAGGTATAGTAGACAATTCACAAATGATATTTTGTCGCATATGGACCAATCGAGAATATGTGCCCTAACCATGTAACGCGAATCACCGTTCTGGCGTCGCGAAGAGCGCCATAAAAAAACGAAAAAAAAAAAAAAACGATAAAGGCCAAGAAAGAATAACGCGCTCTATTTTATGTTTCCAGAGGCTGCTTTGGGGTCCTTAAAAGGACAGGGCGTGCAAACAAGGACAAGAGAGTTGTCAAGACACCGCGAACGCTGCTAGCTGAAAAATAGTACAGCGGTGGAAAAGCAGGTAGACAAAAAAAAAAACGCTGCTTTGCCCTAGTAGTGCCAATTCTGGAGGAAGTGCGGAGTTGGGCAGCCTTCTTTGTTTCTCTTCAGTTTTCTCTTTCATTTCTCTTTTTTTTTCTTTCTTTTTTTTTCGGTTTCCTTTCTCTCTGTTTCTTTCTCAATGTTTACTGATTTCTTCCTCTCTCTTTATTTATTTTTTTTTATCTTTCTATTCTTTCTATCTCTTCCTTTCTTTCTCTCTCTATTTTTTGCTTGATTCATTTCTTTTTTTGTATTTTCATACCTGGTTTTGCCTTCGTTACGCCAAGCGACAACAGCATACGACAGCATAAGACAGCATACGACAACCCGGGTCCCTAAATTGCCCTGCACTTAATATCATCATCAAGGCGCCCGAAGAACAAGAGGAAGAAGACCTCCTTGGCGCGAGGGTGCGCTCAATATGCGACAGATGGCTATACTACTCGTGGTTTTTCCTGCGTTACGCCAAGCTACGACAGCATACGATGACAGCATGCGATGACTGCATACGACAGCCCGGTCCCTTAAATTGCTCCGCACTTAAAGCACTTATGTGCGCATTCCCGAGGGCAAGACGCGATACCTATCAGTCAGTTGCACGTGATGGTCAACGTGAGAGATAACTGATCACTCTCGTGAGTTCACTCTTGTGTTTTCACGTCGTGTCTTTTTAACATGAATACCTACCAACTAGCTCAGCTATCGGTTATTGTAAGTGTTTCATTGCCTTTACTTCTCTATTTATTTATCGACTTACTCGAGTGAAAAAAAGTAAGGAAAAAAAGTCCATTAAACTATGGATATATATTACTTGTCTATTTGATTTATCTATGCACAATGTAGTAGGCCCGAGACTCCACGAATATGATATCCAGTGAGTTGGGTCGTCTCCCTTTAAGTCTGTAGGACGCCGCAGCGTTGAGGTCAGGCAATACTCTTGAGACTTCTGGAGGAAAGAAATATATATACGACAACTTCCGGGGAGCTATTCTCGATGTGTCCATCTGAAGAAGATGTCCACAGTCCATTTCGGCAGAGCGCAACCAGTTACTCGAAAACGCCGTTGGCCGTGATGTTTGCTTTTGACCACGTCGACGCGTCCACCGCGGCGGTGTAGCGGTTAGGGTGCTCGACTGCTGACCCGAAGGTCGCGGGTTCGATCCCGGCCGCGGCGGTCGCAATTCGATGGAGGCGAAATAGTAGTGTCCCGTGTACTGTGCGATGTCAGCGCACGTTAAAGAACACCACATGGTCAAAATTTCCAGAGCCTTCGACTACGGCGTCCCTCAATCATACCGCGGTTTTGGGACGTTAAACCCCATATATATATATATATATATATATATATATATACCACGTCAATGCACCGAACCAGCCAGGACATTTCCAGATGTTTGAGAACCACGCAGGGAATGCGTACCGACCTTCGCAGGTGCGTTAGACGGGCGGCCGCATTAAACCTAATTTGATGGCTTACGCAATCAGAATTTGTGCACAGCTGCCAAGAGGTACGCCCAAAAGCGGAAGTCTGGGCGCTGCGTTTGTTGCGTTGAAGCGCATTTTGTCCCTCTCATTAGTGTCTAGAGTAGTGAAAGCTTTGTGACATCAAAATGACGTTCCGGATCCGGAAACAGGGAGCGCACTGGTCACCGAACTCCAGCCAATCAGCTGCGGCGGAAATGGATACTCCACTAGGGGGACACATCAAGAATAACTCCCCAGCCATAAAAAATGAAACAGGAGCATGCTGGAAACATTGACCAGAGCTTGGAGCACAAGCTTGGGGGAGCGGCGTCGGAGGAAGTTGGTCTGTGGACGTGAAGCGCGCTCACTCGTGAATTTTCTTTTATTTACACATGAGCTCGCCAAGAAGAATGAATACAAACAATATCATGATGGGAATTATGATACGAGTGCGAAGTGGTAGTGGCTTCAGAGAAGGTTGGCTTGGATGTGTGGCGACACAATACCGCGCAGCATTCACTTTGCTATCAGGCAGCCCGGCGTGACACGACCACACGCTTCACTGCAATCGGATAAGCCGCAGCGCCACCGCAGCGTCACCCAAAGGCTTACGTCACCAGCAGTGGCTACAAAACCAGGCTGCCAAGATTGGACGCGCATCATTTGTTCCACTACCTCTGTCGGCGTAGCGTCCAGAATGCTCTCCCGAAGCTGCTACTGTAGCTGAATAAATGTTCGTTACGTTTTCATGTTGGGATGCGTCTTTCCGTCGACACGGCATCCCACATCTGGTGACCCGGAAACCGAACTAATCGCACCGCCATGGCCGACTCGGAAGCCCTTGCCTCTCTGCGCCAGCAAGTACAAGAACTTGAACAGCAACTGCAGGCCCGGCAACAGGTGCTCCAGCAGCAGCGCGTGCCCACTAAACCGCATTCGCCCGATGACTCCGCACTACCTCGCTCGGGCCACGTCCCCCCAAAGCCCCGTTCCGGCGGTCGCTGTCAACGCAGGCCCCGCTGCTACCACGGCCGTTGCCGACCTGGACGCCTGGAGGGTACCTGTCAAACTTCCACCGCTTTTGGGCGGACTCGCCCGAGGTATGGTTCGCCCAAATCGAGGCCCAGTTCTCTCTTGCGCACATCACGCAAGACCGGACCCGCTACGACTACGTAGTCGCCCACCTGGACGCCCGCTACGCTAACGAGGTCCGGGGACATCCTCGCCCATCCACCAAAGGCCAACCTTTATGAACACCTCAAGACGGAACTCATCCGCCGTCTGTCACCCTCGGAAGACTGGAAGGCGCGAGAACTTCAATCCGCAGAACTAGCCGAACGCAAACCATCGCAGCTCCTCCGCCACATGCGTGCCCTCGCAGGCAACATGGAAATGCACGATTCTTTCCTGCGAACGCTTTGGCTCCAGCGACTTCCACCGCACGTCCAGGCGATCCTGCAGGCCCAGCTAAAGCTACCAATTGACCAACTTGCCGAGATCGCTGATCGCGTCATCGATGTCTCTTTGCCGCAGTCATCGCCCACCATCCAGGCTGTTGCTGCACCACTGAACACCACGGGGCTCGCGCACCACATCGATGACATCGAGAGACGGCTCAGGTCCATTCAGCGACACCTCGATCAACACCCAAAGACGCGCCCCACGCTTCCACTTTCCAAGCCGTGACTGTAACACCACCTCGCCACAACAGACCGGCGCTCACGGCCGGTGTTACTACCACCGACGCTTCGGGGACAGAGCCCGGCAATGTCGACCACCCTGCTCTGCCCGGCACGAGGGGAAACGCCAACGGCTGCTGTAGGCACGGCTGAGAGCTGCCAACCTGGAGGCCGTCGCATCTTCGTCACCGATCAAGTCACAAAGCAGCGGTTCCTTGTCGATAGCGGTTCCGACATCTGCTGCTACCCACGATCCCATCTTCAAGGTCCTCGCCCGCCGACATCTTTCGAGCTCAGCGCAGCAAACCAGTCCACAATCAAGACGTACGGCTCGCTGCGCCTGCACACCCAGCTCAGGAACCTACGCCGCGACCTTCATTGGAATTTCGTCATCGCCGACGTCGCTGAACCAATAATCGGCTCGGACTTTTTGGCACATTATAACCTCCTGCCGGACTGCCGCCACGATCGTCTCATCGACGCGACAACGGGACATTCCACCCCAGGCCAG
>JALIZH010026224.1:0-77010 GCA_030522465.1 Rhipicephalus appendiculatus
ACAACCGTAATTGGATGTAAAAATGCGAGACGGCGAGCAATCACTACTGCCGTCGTTGCATGCACGCGCCGCGTTACGTACTGATTCAGGTAGTCGAAACGAACGATTTCAAGCGAAGAATTGAGTCAGCGAAAACGGAAGGCGAGACAGAGCTAGAACTTTATTTCTTTAACTGCGGTGACCCACGCTTCTGTACTTTCTCTCTCGTACGACTTGTCCGGGAACTGATACAGTTTTACAGGCTGATCGCGTGCCTTGGTACTGTCTGCACTGCTGTGGCACACAGTAATACTTCGGACCTCGCTTCCGCTTTTGTGGGGTCGCTTTTACTATCGCGGAAATGCAGCTTCGCAAAGCAAGCCGCTCATTTCAGCGTGCCAAGCTCACGGCACAACTTTTAAGCTCCTCGCACCGACCGAAGAACGCGTGCGCACGCGTGCCGCCGCTGTCGGCTGTCGGTGAAACAGGCGCGCCCTCCGCCGCGCTTATCCCCAGTTTCACCAGCGCTTCTCTGCCAGAGCCGCAGCATGGCGCTGTCGTCGCTCCGCAAACTTGAGCTTTGGTTAGGTCCCTATAGGCTTCCCGGCTACTTTTGGCTAATTGCATTTGGCTATTTCAATAAGGGTGAGAACACGTCACACAAGCCAGATTTTTTCTATAAGCACGACACATACGCTCGTATTATTTCACTGTTTTGTGGCTTTCAGACAGGAAGTTGTAAGCGCAACAACAGCATAACAACAGTCTCAATTCCAACAACCAATTGTGCACGCCTTGAAATAGGCCCTGCAACGCTTCTCTTAGTCAGAAAATTCTGCCGATCAGTTGTCAAGGTTCCTAAGGACTCGTGAGCATTATAAGTTGTCAAGGCTCCTAAGAACTCGCGAATTTCTTGCTGCACGCAGCAGGAAATTCGTGATTACATATCAAAACAGGAGCATCATAGATTGCATATCAGAAACAGGAGCATCATAGATTACATATCAGAAACAGGAGCATCACATATCAGAAACAGGAGCGTCTGCATAGTTTGCCGACAGGCAAACTATGCAGACGAAGGGAAGTACACGGTCATTGGCTGTCTTCAAGATAACGAATATATCCCCGGTAATATTTATATTCCTCATTTCGAGTTCAATAAATAAATAGCATACGTGTATCTCTCTTAACACGCCGAAAAAGCAACTATCTTTGAGTTGTTTGGGGACGATTATCTCTTGTTTTGTTTCCTCCTACGTTCATCTGAGGTGGCATACGCTATTTCAAACACTACGTACGTGAGTCGACCTTTTGTCTTCTACCGAACACTCTCTCAGAGTACTTAGCTGTCAATATCGTTTTCAAAAGCATCCGAGAGCCCGCCACTGCACACATGACCTCTTACGCGCACCTCTAGAGCCAGGCGCCTTCCTTGGCATTGCATGGTAATTAGCTAACTGAGGGTGGGTCTATAGATAAGATGGAACATGAGGTCACGGTCACCATTCCCGATTTTGATGAACTTTACTGTAGGCCTAGGTATCAAGCGCTGAACAATGTTTTCGAAAGATAGCTCTGTGAAAAAATTTGTTCGCTCGAAAAAAAAATTAAATTTTGGCCGCAAAATCACTTTTCCACTAATTTAGCGATTTCTGAATTTGCAGCCCACCTAGAGAAAAAAGTTGCGTTTTTTTATCACAATATTTATTCCAATCAAAAAACAAGTGAAATTCAATCTTATGAGTCTATTACATTTTTTTTACCTGCCGAAGCATGTTTAACGAAAACAATCACAAACTTGGCACATTGTACAAAGTGCCGGTATTTCAGGAATTTATTCCTGCAAACCAGTTAAACTGAGGATAATTAATCTGGGCACAAATTGAAACGCAGTGCTCTTCGAGCGCCGCGTTATTTGGTAACCGGCAGCATGTGACCATCCCTTGTCTTTTAACTGCCGCTTCATTGACCTCACTGTGAATAAACCCATATCATCCGTAACAGTTTTGGTGGACGTGCTGCGTAACCGACGCCCTGGACGATACTGCCGCAGACGACCTTCGAAGAAGCCGATGCTTAGCCGGACTACCTCCGGTACACAATTACATGACCGACGGCCTCGAAGGCACGTCGAGCGGCTGCGCCACGCAGGAACCAGAGTCACGGAACAAGGCAGCCACCGAACAAGACAACCTAGCTAATGGGCGCTTGAGCCCCGCATATTCTCAGGTACGACCGACCAAGACATGTAGGATTGGTTAAAGCACTATGAAAGAGTGAGCCGCTATCCCGAATGGAGTATGTCGGCGAAGGTGGTCAAGGTGGCATTTTTTCCCGCCCGGGACTGCTCAGCTTAGGTTCGAGAACCATTAACAGATGCTGACCACTTGGTATATCTTTCCTGGGGAACTGAATGCCTGCTTTGGGGACACAACTTCCAAGACAAAGAAGGCCGAACGAACACTCTCACGTAAAGCAGAATTGCTCAGCGAAACATGTACGACGTACATTGAGGAAGTACTGAAGCTGTGTCGCATTGTAAACACGTACATGTCCGACGAAGACAAAGTCGGACATCTGTTAAAGGGCATCGCTGAAGATGGTGATAGTTTTCTCATTAAAAAGGAAAACCTGAACACACTTTCCAAGGATTGGCAGCAATGTCGGGCACTCGAGGCGCTGAAGATCCGGTGAATTTCACCGAGTTTTGGGTGCTTGGACACCCTACCTACGGTTGCAAGTATGAACGTCGCCATCTCCAAAGACATCCCTCTGGTCGTGAGTCGTCAAGTAGTTCAAGAAGGGCTAGCATAGCTTCAGGGAGCATGCGCTGACTACGAATGCGCATTCGGCCAGTTTCCTAAAGTACCATCCTTCTGGAAGCGAGGGCCTAGCCGGACTACCTCCGGTTCACACATAGATGATCGACGCCCGCGAAGGCACGTTGACCGGCAATGCCCACACAGCAACCAGTGTCACGGAACAAGGCAGCCACCGACCAAGACAACCTAGCTAATGGCCACCTGAGCCACGCATATCTTCAGGGTAAGACCGACCAAGTATCGATAACAGTCTGAAGAGGCACACTACAGCACGATCTTCAGATCGCTCCCGGCAAATCACGGTCGCCGCCGGAAGTCACCACCTCCACGTGCTGCAGCGGAATATCAACCAATACCGCAACGCCTTTGTTCAGAATACTACGAGGCGTCACGAAGTGGGCCTGCGGAGTATCACCCAACTCCATGTGCCTGTGCTGCCACTGATTTGCACCGTGACGTGCCAATTTGCTACACATGCGGTCTCCGAGGGCATACCTCGCGCTTCTGTCGCCACCAGTGGCGGGTGACGCATTTTTCGGCCTACACGGCTCGTGTGCACGAAGCCTCGACCTCTCAATCTATCGACCGCTCGATACTGCAGCAGTGGGGTAACAGATTGCGGGACGAGTCCCCAGCCTCAGAGTGAAGCCTTACGGCGCCTTCGAAATGACCACGCCGTTCACCTTCCCCGTGTCGTCAGTCTCCTTCTCCGCCTCAGCTCGGAAACTAGCTGGGGCAACCAATGGAGGTGTGTTGGCGGGACTGTCCGATTCGCCCATTCTTCCTTCATAATGACGTGATGTTGAAGAACAAAGTGCACGTATGTAGAGACGGTGTGAATACTTTTGCTCTTGGAGATACTGGTGCCACTCTTTTGGTTATGAGCCTTAATTTTAAAAATCACTTGCTGAGACATCAAGTTAGGTTTGCGTGGGATCGCAACGAAACTTATCTTGGTGTTAGAGGAGAAATGTTGCGCCCTTTTGGTGTTCGTGCTGTTTTACTAACGATTAGAGGACATCATCTTGGGGATAGACCTTCTTCGTGAATGCGGCGCTACGCTTGACTGTGGGACTAGGGAAATTATTTTCCAATGTACGTTGCCAACGGCCGTAACTGACGATATTCTGACTAAACCACCCGAGAGAGAGAGACAAGTCCAGCGACTTGGGGAACAGGTCCCCGTCTAAATGGCGGCGATGGTCGTTCGTTGTGTGATGATGCGTTGATCCTTCGCCGTCGAACCGTTCTTGTCTCCTTGTGCTCTTCTCGCGCACTGCTGGGATGCTGCAACGGCTTTGTGGAACCAGATCATGCCGACGCACTTAGGGACACGAAAGGCGAATAACATTTTCCGTCGGAGTGAAAGATCAATGTTTGGGAATGTCTAAAACTGCAATATTATCAACAGCAGTGCACTACTAATCGAGAAATTAAGGCAAATGTACGACACCACATGCGCTACCAGTGGGAAATTTTGGAAAATATCTCTATGATGTCACAGCGTCCGACTACAATTAATCACTGGTAATCAAACAAGCTGCAATAACAAAAGAACCTTCCTGTGCATTAGAACACGTAATAAAGTGCTGCTTGTCTATTTCTGTTTGATTCACAGAAAAAAGATGCGCCTCGCTTTACTATGGGGGATGGTGCGAGTGGTTCAAAAGCTGCGTTTTCACCTGGTTAGGCTGGATAGGTGGTGCCATCTAGCGGGGCCCAGTTGCACCAAGCAAGCAGAAAATTGTTCAATGGCCGTTGTTGTTGCTGTGCCTCCCGCTACTTTCCCTCTGCTGCTGCTAGTGTCGGCGTTCGCGATGTAAAGGTGGGCAACGTTGCGCAAGGGAACTGCTACGTCAGAAGGTCCGTTTTCAGGCGGATTATTTGAAGTGCGCTAAGGCCATGCAGACCACAAAACGTGATTTTATTTCGAAATAAGCATTTTCTTGGCACGAAAGTAGCCCCACGAGGCTTCTGGACCGCTATATGAGCAATCAACATCGACTTAATATTTTCCGTTTAGTGTCCCTTTAAGAAGAACGTGCTGGTCCTTCAGCCGGTTATTCACGGCATCGCCAGACGTGCTTTCTTGTGGACAGTGAACACTTCTACCTGAGTCTGTCTGTCCAGCCGGACTCAAATAGGAGCGTTTGATGAGCTGACCACAAGTGAAGTCCGGACGGTTCGAAAGGTCCTCCGACATCCGTATACCAACGCCTGACTACTCAGCCGACTTGCGGTGCATGAGAAACAAGTCACTGTCTTCTACCGAGCAGGACGTTGTTCAAGAGGCACTTGCCAGATACGCGCCAGTCTTTGATTTTCCTCAAAGCGATCATTGCTTTACGCTGCCAAAATCCCGTATGCAACATCGTATCTACACAAGGAGATGCCACACCGATGCCCTAGAATCGGTGTAGAAGCATCTTATGGAACACTTTTCTGGTGCTACGCAAGCCAGAAGAGTGTTCCACACTCGCTCCCACGGCTACTAGCGGCGCTGACTAACATTCCTAACATTCCCACGTTTAAATGTACGTAAAGACCCCATCAAATAGATAGGAGATGACCGCAGCTGTAGCTCGGATGGTAGAACATCGGACACGTTATTCAAAGGTCGCAGGTTTGGTCCCTGCCAGCGGCGAGCTATCTCTTCATCCGCTTTAATTTTCTTCATATACACATCAAAATTACTACAAGTAACATCCCGGTTACTTTTCTTGGATTTCTTCTCTGTTAGTTCTAATTAATGTTCCGCTTAACAAAGAAAAACGATACCCTTCTTTCGTTCGTCATATGAGCGTAGTTTTCACGAGCAAGCGGAGTTCGTCCGCAGTTGAGGGGAACTTGTGTAATGTGAGGGCTCGCTCGATCGAGCGGCCGCTGCTACGCGTTTGTTCACAAGACAAATCGGTTGATCACGACTCAATGCTTGCTGTAACACGCCACTTTGCGGCGAATTCATTGCCGCGGAGCAGTGCGGCTTAGTGTCCTTATCGTGTACAATTATTTCGAACAACTTATATTCAATGTGAACACAGAGCGGACGGCGTGGCCGCTAGGCTGGCTTGGTGACATGTGACGCATTGCGGCTTGTTAACAAGCCATGTAATGCAATGTTTTTTTTTCATAGAATGGTAGATGACTTCTTTTAGTTCAATCGTAGAGAGATTAAACCAACCTGGCGAAGGTTCGACTACGCCGCCAAACCGTCAAACAGCAAAATTGGACGATTCTGAAGAATAATATAGTTGCTGCTTGGTTGTTTGTAGGCCTTGGCTAGGTGGTGCTGGTTATTTCTAGGTTGATCCAAGGCCGTTGCTAAGCTTCAGCTAGGTAAGGCTTGGCTGTTTCTACGTTCATTCTCTGCGCAGAGAGGTTCGAGTTTCACCACAGACAGTCACAGACACGACAAGGGCCCGTCGTCGTTGGCCTTCCATCGCTTCGGTGTCTTGTCGCAGCCGCCGCTGCCTTTTCGGTTCCTTAGTTTTTTCTTATTGTACGTACTCGGCGTCTCCGGCTCGCCGCCGTCTCTTCGCACCGATTTGTTGGGCGAACTGTTGCCTTGTTCCTTTTCAGTGGAAGTTGTGTGTAGTGGAATTTACCCAATTTCTGTGGTGCATACCCGTTTATGATGATGATAATTTTGGATGCGGGTTGAACAAGAAACGACTTGCTAAACACTTTCACTACTATAAACTTGAAATGGCTTTTATCAGAAAACTTTTTTCTAGCTACGGCGTTCTCCGTAAACCGCTTACGTTTCAGCACAGTTATGAAGTAAAAAAGAAGAGCGATGTAACCATGAAAATTATTTTAAAAGAGCGCGAAAATATAAAAGTTGGTATGCGTCCGGATTCATTATCGTCAGTTTAACTTGCTTGCAGCAATAAATTCTTGAAATAAAGTATTTCGTGTGGTTTGCGATGTTCGGGATTTTTCCAGACAATTTGGCAGGTTGCAAAATTAATACACTCATAAGATTGCATTTTACTTATTATTTATTGAGAATAAATACTGTGACCAAGAAGTGCGTCATTTTTTCCCTATTTGCACACTATTTTCAGAAATCGGGAAATTGGCGCAAAAGTGTTCTTTGCGGCCGAAGCTTTCATATACTTTTTTTTTGAGGTGAAAGATTTTTTCACGTGACTAACTGCTCAAACATTAGCATGGGACTTTTACCTCGGCCTACAGAGAATTTCGTCGAAATCGGCAATGGAGACCGCGACCTCGTGTTCGATCTTCTATTGACATACCCCGGAATTATGTTGAATATGCGATATTTTGACATGTCTTCCATCCGTTGGTTGAGGTGACCCAGAACATAAGCGGTGCACACCAGGTACCAACACAGCTAAGCCAAACTTTTACACAATAGCGCTTTCTGGGCTGCACAGTTACCGCCGCCCCCCACGTGGTGCCGCCATGTGCCGGTCACCCGCAGTGTGCGCGAGACTACGCAGTTACTGTGTGTTCTCGCACACACTGCAGCGCTCCCGAGGGCGCTACTGTTAAAGTCCCTCTATGTTTCAAAAGTAGCGAAAGGTCTTGATCGAGCCGCCGCGTCCTGCGATAAGCCGGTTGACGACACATGACCTTTTTGCCTACGCGTTCCGCCCAAAGGGTCCAGTGGTGGCAGCGCTGTGCCGGCGAGAGGTACGGGTGACGGCGTTTTCAAGCGTGGAGTTAGACAATTTAACAAGTACTTCACGCGCCTCTGTCGCATTGTTGTTGCAATTTAGAAGCGTTTATTTACTTGAAGTTGAGTGGACGTGGGAATTCTGTGCATGAATTGAATGTTTGGTATGTGACGGGCTAGTATGCCGGGTCTCAATGCCCTCGGTTGTTTCACCGCGCGGAGGACAGAAAAGGCTTTTTTTTTTTTGTTGCTCGCGGTGACAGAAATATATTCTGAAGGAAGGCATGACCTCACAAAATCAGTCGCAAGAAATTTTGCGCACCGAAAACACCCGGCTATATGAAGTAAGTGATTTTGTAATGTTTATAACTTCAAGCAGCCTTTCGCCTGGCGGCGAGCTTTTGTTTTCGTGCATATAGGCGAGCATTATCTCAGCCAGGCTATTATTGTTTCAGCATTCCTTATACTGTAGCTTTGTGCGCAGTAGACAACGCAGATTCACGCCCGTACCTCTAAACATTAAATAGCTGGGAACCCAATACCCTCATGCCTTCGTTTGTCTCCTCGGGGTGGCTTCAACACTAATAGCTCACAATGAAAGGATAATTTGGAATTAGTTTTACAGAGAAAGCTGTTATGAGATCACAACAAGGGTCCTTTCTGCGCCGTAGTTGTCCGCCGCCGCCACCGCCGCCGGTGTCCGTAACCAATATCGCACGAAATAAGAAAAAAAAAAAACACCAGGCCTGCGCGGAACTCGCAGCACAGCCACAGCGAAAGCTGGGAGAGCGGCCTTTCTAGGGCCTTTTTTAAACATTATTGGGGCAACTACAACAACCGCACTTGAATGGTACCCACTACTCCATAAATCACCATAATTTTTGTGTAGTGGGGAAGCGTCTACTATGCCATTATTCTTCATTCTTCAGAAAAGCGTGGTACCCGCTACACTCTTGTAACGCATTATGTGCACTTTGTTGATGCTGTGGCTGACGACGATGAAGAATTTTGCCTCGGGCTTTTGTAATGGGTTGGAGCATTGAACGACCCACTCGTTACGCAATTCGATTTGTGTGACGCCTGGTTCTTACTGTACTGTTCTAAAACGCTTAACAACACACGTGAACGCGATTGCTTACCCGACATGAAGCCTGCCTAGGGTCAGTTTGCACAGCAGTTTTAAGCAGCGGCGTAGCTCAGTAGTAGAGTGCTGGGCTGCCACGCAGAAGACCCGGGTTCGAATCCCATTCGGTCATAGGTGTTTTTTATTTATTTCGTTTTTTTCTTATTTCGTGCGATATTGGTTACGGACACCGGCGGCGGCGGCGGACAACTACGGCGCAGAAACGACCCTTGTTGTGATCTCATAACAGCTTTCGCTGTAAAAGCTAAATCAACAAAAAACACCTTTCACCTAATGGAAATCGAACCCGGGTCCTCTGCGTGGCAGCCCAGCACTCTACCACTGAGCTACGCCGCTGCTTGAAACTGCGGTGCAAACTGACCTTATGCAGGCTTCACGTCGGGTAAGGAATCGCGTTAACTTGTGTTGTAAAGCGTTTTAGAACTGCGAAATAAGAACCAGCCGTCACACAATGCGAATTGCGTAACGAGTGGGTCGTTCAATGCTCCAACCCATTACAAAAGCCTCAGGCATAATTCTTCATCGTCGTCATCCACAGCCTCAACAAAGTGCACATAAAGCGTTACAAGAGTATAGCGGGTACAGCGCTCTATAAAGAATGACGAATCATGGCATAGTAGACGCTTCCCCACTACACAAAAATTATGATGATTTAAGGCGTAGTGGGTACCCTGCAAGTACGCTTGTAGTAGTTGTCCCAAGAGTGCTTAAAAAAGGCTCTAGAAAGGCCGCTCTCCCAGCTTTCGCTGTGGCTGTGCTAGAGTGTAGCTGTGCTGCGCGTTCCGCGCTGGCCTGGTGGCTTTTTTCCCACACCTTGCCATGTTTTGCTGCATGCTCTGCGCGGGATCAATTGTGGCTTCTTCGTTGAAGCATTCCGCGTGATGTTTTCCATGGGGGGCCACAGTGCTTTTGGTGAGTTCGAGAAAGTAATACTGCATATGACACTGGGAGGAAAAAACTCAAACTATATATGCCGCACCCAGAGTATCTGCTAATTTGACAAGGCAGAAGGAACGGAAGCCACCCTGCAATCCAATGAGTAGTGATCAGTACTGACAACAAACCTTCCAAAGAAAAACTTTGCTATGAATTTATGCAATAAAACCCAATTTTCCAATAAGTGCTCTTTTATACTCATGCATCTCTACAAAAAGTCACCTAGCGCAGCTTTTCTCGTTGTAGTCTGGTTTTAGGGCCTGTAGGTGCATATATACCTCGAATTTATTAGAAATTGCATTAGGTAACTAATAACATCCCCTTTAGTTTCCTTGGCATCACTGTCTGCTAGTTCTCAATAATTATAGGTAGCATTGGAACATACCTTTACATATGCGGGACACGTAGGCGCAGGGGGTATACACTCTAAGCACGGTAACGTTTACTAAAGGTGCACAATTTCACAAATTTGTGTACTTATAAAATAAAAGTTATCTAGTAACCTTTGCAGTATTAACCTTTATTAGAAATGCACAAACTTACTTTTAAGACAGACGTCACAAAAATAACCTTTAGCACCGGTTCACAATATCGAGCGTTCCCACGTAAAAATAGAGGTTACGTTGCACAGTACACAGTATACTGTTCACACAAAACGGCTTGCAGGAGATTTTATACGGCCACCGCTCTGCGCCTCTTCTTTCCTTCGCTCTTCTTGTTTCGACGCATTCCAGGAGGTTACGCTCACCGCATGCATTGATCAGCCAGGTGTGCCGCAGCAACGGAAGCACGGCTTTCCACTCTTTCGGACTTCTTGCTGCGCGTGCCTCGTGTTTTTTTTTTTTCCCGCAATTCCTTGTGCGGTTTTAATAGCCGTCTACATGCAATTTGTAATGCTTAATCTTTTACGAATTGGATCAAGAGAGGATACTTGTCTGACACACATGACACAACTCATAATTAAGAATATCTGTCAATCACCTGATTTTCTTAATTGCTCGTTTATGGGCAGACCCCATTTGAACGACTCGATGCTTGTGGTGGAAGGTATGACGTTATGATGCATGCGAGCTCTAAGCCAACTCCAAAGGACATTGTTTTCTGTTTTTTCGTGGGATGACGAAAACGTACATCTCTTGCCACAGACACCGCAACTGTCGTGCTCTAAGCAGATATGTCCCAGAATTATTCCAAAGCTCCAGCGTGTGTATTCAGAAAGGGGCAGGCCACGACATGCTCCGTGAACGTTCTCGTCACTTTGTGTACATATGTGTAGACAGCATAATAAAGGCGCAGAAGAAAGTACGAAAGATTAGGCGTGCGCACGCTTCTTTTGCTAGGCGACACTTGGCTGGGCCGATCATGCGCGGAGCAACTGTTCCGGAATGTGTCGAAGAAAGAAGATCGGAAGAAAAGAGGCACATATCCTTAGTTTGACGACACCGGGGTTGGTGGAGCATAGGTAGAGCGGTTACACTGAATGGAGCCCCCCTGCAAATAACGTGTGATCAGAATCGTGCTTCTCCTTAAGTTTACTCATGTGTGCGGCATACCATACCTGCTGGCACGTTGCGCATAAGCAGGACGACGAAACCGAGACGGCAGCCAAAAAGAGGGGCGATTTTCAGTCCTTTACTTTTGTCGCTTGGGTTGTGCGTGGAATGTCTGCATTTCTGTAATGCTACTAACTCACTCAAACCGTTAACACATACGTGCAGCATATATAACAATACACGTGCAACTCCTCCTACTTTCTCCTTTGCTGTGACCCAAATGCACTTTCTTTATTTTGTTCAGGTGATATGCTTTTTAATGGTTCAACAGGCATCTTTGGCACAGTTTGAAAAAGGGAAGCCTTTGCCCACAATATCACACGTAATTGCATTTTTTAAAAAATTATCAATTTCGTGTTTTGCACCCACGCAAAAAAAAAAAAAACTGATTGTGATAACAACTTTTGCAATGTAGGGGCATTGTTCGAGTTTCCTGAGCATGTGCTGTAGAACACAGCTTGTGAAGGCGTACAAGACCATGTACCTAAACGAAAGGTAATGTTAAAGAAAAATTTAAAACGAAGACCAAATCAAGCATTGTAAAAAAAAATATAAGTGCATAAGGAGTTGTAGGAGAAAAAACGTGAACCATTCTAAAAGAATGCATACTTTATTGCTTTCATACCTTCAAAGCAAAATGCATCAAAGTTGCGTGATAGTCATCAATACACATAAGTTCATTGATTACTTTTTCAATATTGGTTCAGGGATTGCCTAGCTGATAGAAGGCCACCGGTATTCAAAGCGTTTCTCCTTGCTTTCACCTGTGGTCAGCAGAAATTTACAGAAGCAGGTGGTCAGGACCTGCAGGAAAACCTTCTCTTGATGCACGCACAATCATGTTTCTTCAGACAATATATCAGTTGCTGATTCCGCAATCTCCTCGCAGGACAGTGGATCCTAAAAGAAGAGTACAGTTGTTTTACACTATGGAAACGGTTACTGCCACATTGCGCACAACTGCTGATAACATGCAATGTAAGACATATAGTTACCCCCCCCCCCCCCCCAAAAAAAAAAAGAAGGGGGTGTCACTTGACCAATACATAGGCGCTCCTAAAATCTAATATCCTGCGCAATACGTTTATCCGAAAACAAAAATTCTGAACTGAAAAAGTACGTTAATCCCACATGTGATTTGCTTCTCTTTAGCACAAGAGTCAGCAAACGATAATGTAAGAGACAGTTTCGTCGCAGAAACACGGCACCAGGTGATTAGAAACATAAATTGTAAAATCAACATTTTTCGTAATAGTATCTGAAGTTTCACGTCCCAAAACCACGCTTTGATTATGCGAGGCGCCGTAGTGGAGGGCTCCGGAAATTTTGACCATCTGGTGTTCTTAACGTGCACTGATATCGCAGAGTACACGGGCCTCTACCATTTCGCCGCCATGAAAATGTGACCGCTGCGGCCGGAATCGAACCCGCGACCTTCGGGTCAGCAGCCCAGCACCATACCCACTGCTCCACCACGGCGAATCAAGGTTTTTCAGTGATCATACTTAGCATTTCACGTGGAGATTTAATATGTTCGTACCTAATTGTTTTCCTCAAGGAATATGTCCCACGTGGCAGTTCATATTCTGGGCTGCACGGAACGTAAGTCATATAGGCGTCGGGAAGTTTCCAGCTTCCTGGAGATCCTCGCAGCATGCCTTGGGAAGGATGTATGCTGTAAACAGTTTGAACGCAAGACAATGAATATGGCAAAAAAAAAGAAAAAAATGCATTTGTGCTGCTTACGTACCTTCAAACATTCTGGCTATGACAGTTACATAACATGTATACCGATTCAGCTTTTCTAACCACGATGGCCCGTTGCTTTCACCATAGAACAGAACTAGAACAACAAAAATTACCTTTTGTAAGAGAACAGATTCACATCGCCACAGAACCAAGAACATCGAAAGACATACCAACCACACCAACCATGTCCCCCCTTCGGACTCCTACTTTGCACGATTGATGGCATTCATGCTATCTGAAATATAGTTAAGCCACAGCGTATTGTTTTTTGCGTAACATATCCTTTGCAGCTGCCCCGTTTAGATAGCGACGCAGTTCGACGTATAGTCGAGCGCCGCAGAGCAAGTACTACCGATAACAATTAATTGCGTCAAAGACTGACAATTTATTTTTTTTTTTGACACAACCCACCTCTTGCAGTAGCGGAAGCGTGGGCATGAATTCAAGTCATCTTAATTTTGAACGCCCGTATATTGCGATCTGTATGAGTGCTACTATGGAACGAAGATGACTGCGGTATATATTTGTGGTAAGGTTTCAAGTCAAGATCAATGCACAGAAAATGTCTGACGGAAGCCCGTCTGGTGGGGATAATACATGAAGGCAGAAAACCCGAAACATTGAGCCGACCAAAGCAAAAATTGAACACGCACCCTCACGCGCGCGCACACATACACACGCTCACACAAACATACTCACCCACTCATGTACACGCACGCACAAGAACCCGCACACATGCACACAAACACACACACACGCGCACACACGCGCGCACACGCACACACACACACACATACACAAACGCGCGGGTAAATCACGCAAACACACTCATCCACTCACACACTAACACAAACGCGCGCGCAGACATATCCACACACGTACACACACACACACGAATGCCCACGCGCATATGCACACACACGCACTCACTCTCACACACATACACGCACATACGCACACACACACACGCACGCACACGCAAACGCGCGCTCACATATACACACAAACACACACACGCACGCGAAAACACTCATTCACTTCCCCCTCACCCACACACACACACACACACACACACACACACACACACACACACACACACACACACACACACACACACACACACGCACATACACACACACACACACACACACACACACACACACACACACATACACACACAGAGATATCATCTACCTGCGACCAAGTCGTGACAAAAAACCCAAAGGAGCAAGTTAGTGCGCACTCAGAAATCTTCTGGGCAGCGCTGATATGGGGCACTTTGTTGATGCTGGCAACAATATTTCACACCGTGATTGCAGGCTTCATCGAGCAATTTCGGGGTACCAACACGATAACAGCAAGAAGGGCTAAACTTCTGTCCTTCATGCTTCTCAGATAAACTGGAAAGATAACAAATGATCTTGGTCGGATGTTTGATAATATACGCCCAAACACCCGCCTTGTAAGGACAAACGCGAACTGAATTGTGCCAATAACAATGCATTGCATAAAACATGACATCTGTTATTTTTCTGAAATGGTCCACCTCTTACAGTAGCCTAAGCATGAGCGTAAATTCTTGCAAGCACGTGACATAAACACACATACACAAGCAAATAATGCACTGAACAGAGAACATTACTTACGTGTAGATCATATTGGCTGCTGTCTTCGGCCACCGTAACAACGGATGCAACACGTTCGATAATTGCCAATATCAGACAGGCGAAGAATCGGCAATGCATCTCGTTGCAACGGACGCGCAGCGCACTGAACATGTCCCCGTTGCATTGCCTCGTTGCTGATTTGCGGCGGATCGCGCGTTTGCGAGTGCGTTTGCTTACTTTGTCACCAGGTACGCGTCACTCACGTACAAAACACCATTAGGCAACGCACGTCATCAAAACTAGGAGCGTAAAACCTGGTTAAATCGATGAAACGAAGTGTAGCACAAGCGCGACTTCAAACACCACACCAACCGCCTCTCATTCGAATGCCCTTCCCGGCATACACCTCAAGCTGTGCAAAGCCTCAGAGAGATGACGCCGTCCTTCCTTCGATGCGGTTGAAACTGGTTGAAACGGCGCCAGTAAGACGCCACATTTGTGAGTCACGCCATCACAGCGAGCTCACACATCCCTCTATGCGCTCACACTGGAGCGGCCGTCGCATGCTGTTTTGTGAACTTAGCGGCATCTTTTTCTCCTGTGTTGGCAAATTGATGACGGTTAAGCGTGTATGGTGCAATGCTGTGACCTGACGTTTGCTGCACATTACGGCCAGTTAACTGTCGCGAGAAAAAAAGACAAAAAAAAAACTAAACAGACAAGACAACAAGAAAATTCGGATAAATTGTATTGCGAGTCTCGGAACATATTTTTCTCGCTCCACGGAATTATTCTTCGATCGCATCGTTATAATTTTTTCGGTTGTTGTGCCCATCTCTGTTCGGATTTTATGCCACTTCTTTGAATACGTGTGAAGTGGGCTCACTTTATTGAACTGCAGTTTTAATTCATACCCCACCATCACTTGCAACAGTATCCCGCAATCTAATATCGCTGCTACTCTTATTTTCTTTTCTGCTGTTACCTAATACCCGTTCTGTTTATACATTATCCACTGTTCAATTGCTAAAGCCAACCTTGAACAAGAAAGATCGCGATTTGACACATTGACCAATAAACTTCCACTCCATAGTGTAGGTCCCCTGACGGGTGAGTCACTGCGCTTTTATAAGTTACAATCTAGAGGTTACAATGCCTATCGCGGTGCTTTAGCTTTTAAAATGGCATGCTTCTGTCAATGTAACCTTTATGTGAGAGGTAAATGAAGAAAACACAAAGATAAAATTGTTGTAACAGCCATGTAACCTATAAACTATAAGTTACATGCCGTTTTAAGCTGTCCTAAACGTTACCGTGATAAGAGTGTAGTAAAAGGGAGACTGCTTTGGGAAAATGTACGTCTTTAAAAACAGTTAATCATTAAAATGCGTGAGACACTAGTGGGTGTCGTGGTCGCTACTCGTGCGCCCCAGTGCGTGACTTACTGGTGGTGCCATCTGCCCTTTAGTTACATCACCTTTATGTTAATAAAGTTCAGTCTTCGATCTGGTCACGAGCTTGCTGGTGGTCTCTTATTTCGCTCCCGGCTCGCGCCTCATTACGCCTACCCGTCGATGTACGCCCCGTCCCGACATGGTGCCAGAAGTGGTGGCAGCTAAAATAGCTGCATAGATAGGCTACTGCGCATTCCGGAGCAACGTGGAAATGGCCCAGGACGAAACCAAAACGGCGCCTCCTGCAAAATGGCTCAGCGTCTCTCTCCGACAGCCGGAACACTTCGACTTGGAATTCCAACGCAGCAAGTTGGCCCCCTTGGAAGTCGCGTTATGAAGATTATGCTGCAGTGTCAGGAATACAGCGAGCCGCGTCCGACGTGCAAGTACGTTCTCTCTTGTACTGCATGGGACCAGAAGCGCGTCCATTACTGGAAACGTTTTCTCTCGACGAAGCATCGGCGCGTTCCTACGACACTGTGGTCGCGCTCTTGACGGAACACTTCGTCCACCCGGTCAACGAACTGTACGAGTCGTCTCACTTCCACAAACGGACGCAACTGCCGGGTGAAAGTGTAGACACATGCTACGCCGAATTATGCCGGCTCGTCAAATGCTGCAATTACCCTTCTGCACTCGCTGAAGAAAGACTCGTCCGCGACCAGTTCGTGGTAGGCCTAAGGGATACCCGTCTCTCAGAACAACTAAAGCAAGAATTCACTATTCGACTGAAACCGGATGCAGTGCCCTTCTCGCTAAGTGCTCCTCGACGCATTCCAATTCGGCTACAAGCAGAAGTCAAAAGTCAGCTCGATAAGATGGAAGCTGAGGGAGTCATCCGACGCACATGACAAACCTACACCTTGGTGTGCTGGACTAGTGGTAGTCCCCAAGTCCTCTGGTGGCTACAGACTTTGCATAGACTTGACTCACCTCAACGAAGTCGTGCTTCATGAACGACACATCCTACCCACCATCGAGCAAGTCCTCGGTCTACTGGGTAACTCCACCGTCTTCTCAAAGTTAGACGCAACGTCCGGCTTTCAACAAGAGAAGTTGGCAGAGGCTTCTCAAGAGCTCACTACATTTGTAACGCCTTTCGGACGTTACTGTTTTTGTCGCCTCCCTTTAGGTACAACTTCCGCCCCTGAGTACTTTCAGAAACAAATGGCAAGGATACTCGATAGGCAGCAAGGGGTCGCGAACATGATCGATGACATCCTGGTTTTTGGACGGGACAAGAAAGAGCATGATCTCCGCCTGCAACAAGTACTCTCTCGCCTAGAAAAGGCAGGAGTGACACTCAACTCATCAAAGTGCAAGTTCGGCGTCTCGGAGGTCCCTTTCCTTGGTGTCATCGTTTCGGCGGAAGGCATCAGGCCAGATCCTGCTAAGCTAGAGGCTCTACGCTCAATGGAGCCGCCCGAAGATGTCGCAGCTGTACGCCGTCTCCTCGGCATGGTTAACCATCTGGCTTGGTTCCTTCCCCATATTTCGAACGTTGCTGCTTCTCTACGCATCCTCCTGAACAAGAATACAGCTTGGACGTGGCAGCACGATCAGGAAGCCGCCTTCCAAAAGGTCAAAGAACTTCTTACGTACGACCGGTGTATGGCAAAGTATCACCCTGCATTCCCAACAAATATCTCAACGGATGCCAGTTCTTTCGGTTTAGGCGCAGTGCTGCTACAAACTCAACCTTCAGGGGAGAGCACGCCGGTGGCTTTCGCATCCAGATTCATGACTCCTACGGAGCAGCGTTACAGCCAAACAGAAAAGGAAGCCTTGGCTGTAACATGGTCAGTGTAGCGGTTCGACGAGTTTGTGCGTGGTGTCAAGTTCGAAGTCCAAACTGACCACCAGCCGCTGGTATCACTGTTTGGAAAAATGGAACTGGACATAATTCCTCCCCGTATTCAAAGGCTTCGTTTGAAACTGATGTGTTGTCAGTTATCCGTGCTTTATGTTCCAGGAAAGTTGCTCGCCACCGCTGACACGCTGTCTCGGATACCCCCGAAGAAGTCGAGCCCCGTGGACCTTATAGAGCTCTTCGCAGCTGATGCTGTCGCTTGTATTTCCGAGGTTCTACCCATAAATGTAGACGACTTGAGAAGAGCGCAGAACTCTGACAGCGAGTGCCAGACTCTCGCCACTTACGTCCAACGAGGGTGGCCTCAGAAAACCAAAATGCCACTTCACCTTGCAAAGTATTGCTCAGCTGCCAACGAAATCTCAATGTGTGATGGCCTTCTACTTAAAGGCACCTGCATTATCGCCCCTACTGAACTGAGACCGCCTGTGTTGACACTCCTCCACGAGGGGCACCAAGGTGTAAATCGCTGCAAGGCTAAGGCCCGTGAGTGCGTATGGTGGCCGGGTATCTCTGCGGACATCACTGCATTAGTCTCCAAGTGCGAACGATGCACCTCTATTCGTGCAAACTCTACGGAGCCTCTCAATTCGACACCCCTACCTGGAACTCCATGGGAAGTGTTGGGCATGGACCTCTGCAATTGCAACGGACAGACTTTCTTAGTAGTCGTGGACTACTACTCGCGATACCCTGAAGTAGTGACTCTCAGACGCACGACAGCAGGAGTGATCACTGAGGTCCTCAAGAGCTTGTTTTCTCGACACGGCATTCCGAGGATCGTCAGATCCGAAAATGGTCCACCATTTTCGTCGCACGAGATGGCTGCTTTCGCACGGTGGTATGGGTTTCAACTCGTAACAAGCAGTCCTCACTATCCTCGGTCCAATGGGGAAGCGGAGAGAATGGTGCAAAGGGTCAAGAACCTGTTCTCAAAAGCCACCGACCGCTATCTCGCTCTCCTGGATTATCGAGACACGCCAGGCGTCAGCGGATACTCTCCTGCACAACTACTGATGGGAAGGCAGTTGAGAACAAGGCTACCTAAGACTGAAGAATTACTTCAACCAGTGTGGATGGCGCCAGAGCAAGGAGCCGAAAGAGATGAAGTCAACAAAAAGCGTCACGAAAAGGATTTCAATGATCGCCATCGCGCTCGCCTTTTGCCACCCCTAGAACCGGGAAACAGAGTTTGGATAGATGATTTACCGGGCAACAGTACTCAGCCAGGCTCAACGCCCAAGGTCGTACGTCGTAGAGACAGACGAGGGTACATTGCTTCAACGTAATCGCTGTCACCTTGTGCCGTTCGACAGCACGAATACCCCGAGTGTGACTGAACACCTTTCTCCGCAAGAAAGTGAAACTAGTGTTGTGGTCCCTTGCTACCCTACTGTCGAACAGGCCAGCGAGCAACGAGAAGCTGACGGTTGTGATCCCGTGGTTCGTACAAGAAGCGGTTGTCGGGTTGTTCCACCAGACCGTTTGAACTTGTAGTATGTGTCTTGTGCCCGTCACTCCGAAAGGAGGGAGATGTCGTGGTCGCTACTGGTGCGCCCCAGTGCGTGACTTACTGGTGGCGCCATCTGCCCTTTAGTTACCTTTATGTTAATAAAGTTCATTCTTCGTTCTGGTCACGAGCTTGCTGGTGGTCTCTCATCTCGCTCCCGGCTCGCGCCTCATTACGCCTACCCGTCGATGTACGCCCCGTCCCTACAGTGGGCATGCTAAATTTCCTAGATCTTGAAAGGTGCTCTGGTTGCTAATATTCCACGCATGCAGTGCAACTCTGTCCTAAATAAGCATATTAGAGTACTTTATAAACAACGTAAGCGTAGTTAAAAGTGTCGTTTATTCGTGGAAATACTTCTGAACGCTGACAAATGCAGTGAAACCAATTAAAGCGCATGTTTTGCAATACCCACTACGCTAAGTGAACCGAGAGTAGCAATAAGCTCACAACCTGCCAACTTTTTTCGAACTAGAAAACAAGCAGTACATCTAGTTCAAGTTACGCTAAATTTGAAAACACGCAACGAACGAAAATATAAATGTCCTGCATGATAACTGCTGTGAGAAGCTGCTCAGAAGCTCCGTTCGGAAAAGCACGTGTTTTTATTTCAATGTTTAGCGTACTGCGGGCTCGTTAGTTGTTGTCCCTGTCGTTTGAAGTTTCCTAAGCAGCTTACGCCACAAAAGGCAATAATTAACCCATTAAAGCGCGCGCTGAGAGCGGTTTTAGGCTTCCGCAGAATGCATGCGAGCGAGCGGAGCGTCGTCTGCTAGCGCTGCTCCTTGGACCCCTCCAGAGGGCGCGCGTGTAGTTGTCGCTACCTTTATATATACAGCAGGGGCTTAGCCAGGGGGAGGTCTTATGGGGCTTCCGCCCCCCCCCCCCCCCCCCCCGAATTTTTTTTCGTATTGTGATGTATCGCCGACCAAAAAAGTTAGCTGCGCCGGAAATCATCCTGGATTTTTTTCTAAAATTGCTTTTCGCAGTTCAAAAGACACTTCGGCGTGAACATTGCGGACCCTTGGCGGTCCTGTATCTGGCTGTGCAGCGCATGATACCGTAAAAAATATTCTGCAAAAAAAGGCGTAGTGCCTTTTATTCATAACTGAGGGTACTTTTTACGCAAAGCAAACGAGGACACAAACACAAAAGAACAGTACGGGCGCCTCGTTTGCTTTGCACCAAAAGTACCCTCAGTTATGAAACAATACCAACTAGCTCAAACCAGAATTCTGCCTTGTATTGCCATTTTAGCCGTGTCACCGCGAAGGACTAAACTATTGTTGATACGCAGGACGCTCTGGATTAAGATATATAGAAAGGGCCTCCAACAAAACTCAACTGGCGGGCCGCAGTAACGAAATTTAGTCCCACAAGCACTGGGAGGACAGTGAAGATGGTGGGTGGATTCCGGTAAAGGGGGGGGGGGGGGGGGCAGAGAGTTTGAATAAAAATGTCACCAAACGTTGCCTCTTGAAAGAATAAAGAAATCCTTTCCTGCATGGGCCATTTCAGAAGGGCATTTGACGGTCAGGTCTCGGAAAACATATGGATACTGGTTTTCAGAACGACTAAAATCTGGACGCCGATTGTGAAATATGGAGTTTTCTTTTCACAGTGATGTTGCAACTTATCATGAGTGCATGGGGTGCCTCGCGCACACGCACAAAACACTTGAGACCAGTCTCGTCTCGGTAGCTTGCCTGAACAAAGAGCTATTATACGTAGTAGGCGAGAAAATAATGCGAATACTATTTAGGAAACTCGCTAGGCTATTCTGTCCTGAAGGCGCCGGCCGCTAGCAAGGGATCCGCGGGCCGCGTGTTTTGTCCCGGCAGTGCAATATATTCTTAGAACAAAAGGCATCTGCTAATTGGGGCTGCTAGGGTACGCGGATCAGCGGGGGGTGCATCCCCCAGTGGATAAGGGCGGGGGGAGAGCACCCTTGATTCACTCCTTAACTGACCACTCTGACCTCAAAGTTGCTGTGATGTATTCAGTGTTGCCAGTGAGCCGACATTTTTGAGGTCAATCTTTTGAACACACCCAAATTGTTTTTCCCTGTCCGAAAATGGAATACACATCGACGACGCTGCTAAGGAGACAATAATGTACTAGGAATCCTGTTTTGCCAAAATTACTTCCTTCTAACGATGATAGTGCTTTGAGCAGCCCTCTTTCGGCGAAAGCATGATGACTCTCTTGTGCTATATATGTGGCGTGTTTTATTTTTCTTAAAGAACCAAATCAGAAAAGGGCTAAATTTCACGGGAGCATAAAACGTGCCCAATTATATTTCTCCTTTAAACGAATTTTAATCAAAATGGGACAATTTCTCATCGTAACGTGAACTCAAAAAGGCAGTTCTGAATTTTAAAAATCTTAGCGAAATTCTTTATCTGCTTGGATGAAACGGAGTCAGATCCATTAATTCAGTGCTGCTTCTACAAACACGACCAAAGCAACCAACGCGACCGGGTCCAATCTGTTTCATTTGGGTCCTAGTAGCTTTCCTATATTGCTTTCATTCGACAACCTTTGCGCTGCTTATCATGGCCTTCTTTCACTCCGAGACCGTATATTTGAAATAGAAGACAACTGAAATGAAGATATTGGGCACCGCTTTATTCCTTGAAGACGCAGCGATCCGAAACGGCGTGAAATGAAATGAGCTAAGAAGAAGATGAAGAAGAGCTAAAACAGTTTTTAGGCTACAAATAAACAAATAAATAAACGAAGGAAGAAACAAACAAGCATTTTTCTGAAGGCCCTCAAGATGCCAAGAACGACAAAACGCTGCCGGCAGTCCATAATGCTACGCATTTTCTCTGGTAGGACCACTCACTCTACAAGTGTAGTTATCGTCGTTACGCCAATGCAACAAAAGGCGGCACCGACGGAAGCACGAGCATGGTGTTAATGTTGTTGCAAAATATTGCTGTATCGGTGATTTGCAGCGATTTAAACTTCTTTTACGAGCTAAGTCAAGCCGAAATGAAATGTTACAATCTCTGAAAGCCAAATACAAATTTTACTCTGTAATACTGACGATAGTAGGCTGCATAGATTTTAGCCACAATATAGATTTGAGGTGTTTTGGTGACATGAGCGCACTGGCGAAAAAAAATGTTGCAGCTGGCTCGACCATATTGTACGTAGCAAAAAACTTCGTTTTTTTTTCTCAATATCAGTTAAAACGGATTTGTCTTTTTTAGAAGAATAGCGCCACATATGTATGATCTGGCTCGAATAGTTCCATTTCTACCGCGCTGTTATTTCGAGCTCAGTTAGCCCGGCGTCTGGCAATACTACTAATAATAATAATTTGTGGAGTTTGACGCGCCCAGAACCACGGTATGGTTGTCAGGCACTTCGTAGTGAAGAACTACGAAAATTCCTGCCGCTTGAGTTCCTCAACAAGCACTTATATCAAGGAGGCTCGCACACTTACAGTGGCCTCAAGCATTTCGTTTCCATAAAAATGCCACCGCCGCGGCCGGGACGGAACTCGCATCATTCGCGTCAGCAGTCGAGCACCGTAACTACTGTACCACCGCGGTGTCTTGCGCTTTGAAAATGTTGTTTACTTTGTATTTTTTTGTCTTTTATAAATGCGAGTATCACGAGGTAAAAAAAATCTATATTTAAAGTGTATTCCATAGAACCACAGCTGTTTATGTGAGCTACGTTGTCTCGTGGCTCAGTAGCGTAATTTTTTGGGATAAGTGGTGTTGAAAGGTCCTGCGTAAAAAGTTATTATCTCATAAAGCACGTGAATGGATGTCTATACAACTCTGGAAAGGAAGCAGTATGATAGGGGCTCATTCGCGAAACATTGCGTCTTCTAAGTAGCATGAAGTAGCATCCTATATTCCAAAGGAATTTTGACATTTCACTTCTGGTTCTAGTCATTCATTTGCAGTGAGAGAAACAGGTCATAATTTCACTGACCGGCAGTTCATCTCAGCAATGCATGCACTACGCATTATCAAGGTTCGCATTCAGTGTGAACGCTTGCTTAGTTTTCATGCAAATAAATGCTGTTAGTTGCACTTTCTAAGAAAGCGTAGCAGTATATGTTTAGGGGGACGTCAGGTGGAACGGTGGATAAAACTGTCTGGTGGGTAGAAAAACTTGTGTAGTATTGCGTTACAATGTGCACTACTAGAAGGTAAACTTGATCCCTGTGTTTATGACAAAGCTCATATATGTATGTAAGTTGGCTAGACGTAACGCTGCGCTTCGTTATTGTTTTCTTCAATAGTAAGCTAGCAGATTTCGCGGGCGAGCTTATTCTAACAGTGCGAAGTATAGCGGCTAAAAAAACATGCGCACACATCATGAAAAATAGATTCGATCACCGTTTTCAACAGATTTTTATCAATTATCTTCTCGAAACTAAGATAATTGTGACGTTTGTAGTGAATTCTGCTCTATAGATTATGTAAATGGATCTTCAAACACGAGCGGAAAAACAGGAGCATGCAAATCCACAACAAAATATAGCCAGGTTTAAATTTAGTGCATTATCTCCTATTATAATTTATATCTTCAGTAATAAATTTGTGTTTTCTGAATGGCTTCTTCACATGACTGAACTTAAATGATCTAGTGATTGTAATATAAGTATACGAACTTTCCCACATGAAGCTTTCACGTTCCAAAGTCGTAGTAAGATTTCTTTCCAGTAATCTTGCAAAAATTCGTGACGATTGCGTTACGTGATAGATCATGGTGGAAGTATTGTTCAAGGTGAACAGCTGGAGAGGAAAATTATGAGGGCCTTCTTCTCGGAAACATGCGATGCAGCAACGTCATGTCAGTGGAATTAAGCGCGAAATGTAAAGTTCCGGTAGTGCTAGAATGCCACTTAAACAATGTTCACTTTTGCGAATGGGGTCCCATAAAATGTACTGCGTTTCCAGAGTTGCATAGACTTTCGTTAGTTCACTTGGGCAGCCCTATGTAAAAGACGAGAATTGTTTCCTCCGCAATGGCAAGCGAGCACGTTTCACCGGACAGCTGTTGTGAACAATGAGAAGTGTGAAGGAAAACAAAAACTATGCATTTCATTAGATCAAACTTTTTAACAGACTTTGTGCTGTAACAGCGCCATCATGCAAGACAACGTTTCAAATGCTGGAGAAGCAAATACGCATCTCTCTCTCTGATATATATATAAATATATATATATATATATATATATGACATGCGAGCCCCCCCCCCCCCCCCCCCCGAACACAATTCCTGGCTACGCCACTGATATACAGGGACCCTAGCTACTGTGACACAGTAGCGCCCTCGTCGTCACACCAACAGCGGCGTACGAGTGCGTTCACAAAAGAGGGAGAGAGAGAAAAGGTCCGCGGTGAGTACAACTCGCGCCGACGTCGCTACTTGCCCATTTGTCACTGGGGCTCGGACCACCGGCCCATCCTGCTGACCCCTTTCCGAGGCAAGGCCCCCCCGGGACCGGGAGTACCACGTGGTGGACTGGCGGGTCTACCAACAGCTGTTCAAGCAGGACACAGGCGGCACGGATCTCTTGCAACTGGTGGCTGACAACGCAAGGGCGGCAACGGTCGTCGCCAAGGTCCAGCAGGGGCAGCCTGCCCCGGACATCCAGCACCTAGCCTTGAGGGCAGCGCGGAGGCGAGCAGGACGTCAGGCCCTGAGCAAGGCCCAACCGGAGCTCTGCACAGTCTTCCGGAGGCTCGACGCCGTCTGCAGACGCCACCCAAACAGACGCAGGAACCAGGGCTGGGTGAGCGTCTGCGTCTCAATCGACCGATCACGTGACGGGACCCGAGCGTGGCGTTTGCTGAAGTGCCTGCCGATGGTGCCACGGGCCTTCGACCAAGTGCTGTCCTTGGCCGTCCACCTCACCATCTAGGCGGCGGACCTGGCGGAACAGCTGACTGACCAGTTTGCTGCCAGGGACATCGCCCAGCTGCCCGCCGCACCACCACCCACTATCCTCTAGTGCCCTGCCTCCTGCCACCATCCCCGGTAGATAGCCGTGCAGGTACAGGAACTGTGCAGCGAGCCCATCCGGATGCACGAGCTGCAGGCTGCCCTCGAGGGATCCAAGCGACGAAGTGCTCCAGGAGCCGATGGCATCACCTTCCAGATGCTCCGCAACCTGGATGGAACCGGCCGTCAACGACTACTGGAGTACTACAACGACGTCTGGAGCACCGGGGTCCTACCGGAGTCCTGGCGGACTATGGTCGTCACGCCAATCCTGAAGCCCCGGAAGAAAGCCACAACGCTCTCCTCAAACAGGCCAGTCTCTCTCACCTTCGCACCCTGCAAGGTGATGGAGAAGGTGGCCCTGGAGCGACTGGAGTGGATCGCCGACCCACTGGACTTCTTCCCCGAACAGCAGACAGGCTTCAGACGGAACCGGTGCACAGCGAACTCCATCTCGGACGTCGTCGCCAACCTCGAGGATGCCAGGAGCTGCGGGGACTTCGCCATGCTCCTGCTGCTGGATGTGGAGAGCACCTTAGACGGACTCCCACACGAGGTCGTCGAGGCGGCCCTGGCCCGACTTGGCATCAGCGGGTGCCTCCGAAGCTTGGTGACCGCCTTCCTGTCCGGGAGGACCTTCCGGGTCCGTGTTGGAAGGGAGACCAGCCGACCCAGGGACATCACTGCAGGTGTACCACAGGGCTCTGCTGAGCCCATTCCTCTTCAACATGGTGATGGCGGGACTTCCAGCTTCTCTCCCAGCCGGCACCAGGTTCCCGGCCTGCTGCTCCGTCTACGCCGACGACATGGCACTCTGGGCCCGGGGACCAAGGCAGTCGATTCCAGCCATCAGGAGGTCACTGCAGGTGGCCCTGGACGCAGTGATCACCTACCTTGGAGACATCGGACTCAAGTTTTCCGCTACCAAGTCCGAGACCCTGCTGATCCACACCCCTGGCTGCGGCACGGGTCTACGTGAAACGGCTGAGGGTCGGCAACCGCCACCTGCCATGGAAGTCGACGGTGAAGTACCTGGGGCTCACCATCGACCACCGGCTCACCTGGATCCCTGCTGCCAAGGCCGCCGCCACCCAGGTCACACGTGTCCAGGGAGCCATCAGCAAGCTGCGGCAGCGTGGCCGAGGCTGCTCCACCAAGTGGGCACTACGTCTCAACCAGGCCGCGGCGTCCTCGGTCCTGCTGTACGCCTTTCCGCTGGTGACCCTGACCCCGGCCAGGAGACTCCGCTTGGAGGGACTCCACAGGAGAGCGCTGAAGGCCATCCTGGGGCTCCCCAAGTGCTCCCCTGTCGCAGCGACTCTCGCCGTGGCAGGAGAGTGGCCCCTGTCCCTACGCATGCTCCAACGTGCATTGGGGCACATCGACCGCCTTCACCACGCCGCCGACGGCAGGACCCTCCTGGAGTGCCTTCGCAGCCAGCCAAGGTCGCGGATGGGCGGACTCTGTCAACTCTACCACCAGATGGTCCCGGATCCACCAGTCCCGGTTGCCCCTCCACTGCCCCATCACCGGCCACCTGAGGTTCACCTGTCCTTGGAAAGGGCCACCAAGCGCCGAACCCCTGCAGCAGGCCGCCGCCTCCAAGCTCCAGGAGCAACTGCAAGGGCGCCTACAGGTCTTCACCGACGGATTCGTCATGCCAGACGGGACTGCAGCGGCGGCGTGCGTCATCCCGTCCAAGGCTATCAGCAGGCAGTGTCCGCTGCCCTTCCCGGCGAGCTCCACGGCTGCTGAACTGGCGGACTTCACCTGGCGGTGGACCTGCTCGCTGAGGACATCCCTGCTGAGCCGATTGCGGTCCTCTGCGACAGCAAGGCGGCACTACAGACGCTGGCCAACCATCGCCGCGCCGGGCTAACAGGGAACCTCCTGGCAACCAAGTTCCGGGCCCTCGCGGCATCCGGGGCATCTGTCTCCTTCCACTGGCTGCCCTCTCACGTGGGCAGGGCTGGCAACGAGGAGGCGGACACACTGGCCAAGGCAGCACACCAGCCAGGCACCCCCCATCACCCAGGCCGTTGCGGCCAGGGACTACTCGCAGGCCCGCCTCAAGAAGCTCCTCGTCACAGTCCACCTGGACCGGAGGGTGGCCAACGGGCGGGGACCAAAGCTTCTCCCAGAGACGGGCCTCACCAGGAGGGAACGATCATCCCTGCTGCGACTGCGGACCGGCTGCGTGTGGACCACAGCCCGCCGCCACCTGAAGGGTCGCTGCGCCTCCCCAGCCTGCAGCCGCTGCGGCGACCCCGAGCCCCTCGAGCACCTCCTCTGTGCCTGCCCCGGATTGGCACAGGAACGCTCGAGAGTCACCACGGCCTACCGGAGACAGGGCCTTCCTGCCACCACCCTGGAGCACCTCCTCTTCCCATCTCGTCCCCATCTACCAGCGCTGCGGAGCCTGGCGGAGTTCCTGGACGAGACGGGACTCGCGGCCTACCGCTGATACCGGGACAGGGACTACTCGCAGGCCACCCCTATCCTTGCTGCCGGACTGCTGCTGTTCGTGCTGGAGACCTCTGCGCCACTACAGCCCTAACCTTTTCTCTTCTATCCACTGTCATCCCATCCCCCTATCCCGCAGGCGCTGCGCCGTGCTCCCGACCGGGCTGCAGAAATTAGGCGCCTTTTCCTTCTTCCAACCACAACCACCTCCACCATTTGTCAACTCTATCCCCCCTCCCGCAAGTAGCTTCACGCGCCCGTCATGAGGAAAGGAAAAAGTGGCTTAGGTTGAACTGTTCTACACCAAGTTATCACGATCGATAGGTATGTTTGGCTTGGTTTTGAAAAGACTACGCCGACAGGTGGCGGCTCCAGTAGCTTCAATGTTCGCACGCTTCCTGCTTTCGTTGAGCTGCTCTACCGGGTGTTCAAAGATAAGTTTTTGGTTTTGTTAAGATTCAGCGCTGGGAGGCACGTGAAAACCACCTTTGCAGATAAGTTATGTGTTGAGGGGGGACACAAAGGCAGACAATAACTTTCGCTGACATCTGCCCAATTGACTAAGATTGCCCAATTAACAAAGGCCCTGCATTTTCAACCCACCTTGGCATGCATTGCAGGAACTGCGGCTGCTCCGCGAATGTCACAGGCACCAAAGTTTTATTCCGTCACACGGACAAGATTACAAGGAATATCTGTGAGGCCTTCCAAATAAAAAAAGATGGACATAGATGTGTGAGCCAGACGTCATTGGCACTAACAGATAAAGAACTATCTTTCCTTGGCCACACCGATTAGCGCCTTGCAAGGTTCAACAGATATGTGATATCACCTCGCCATGTTGTTGGCGTTGAAGCAATGTGTGACATATAGTTCAGTTATGTTTTTCTGCGCAGTGACGCGTGCGTGGGTCTCTCTGTGTTATTTGCTCCCGTTTTCCTTGATTAAACTTTAGTTGAAAGTTAGCGCTTGTATTGTCGTGTTCTTCTCCCTTTGTCCCCGTAGTCAGTGCGCACTGTGCAGATGAATAAAAGTGGCGTTTGTATTTTCGTAGTTTCTTTCTGAAGCGGCAATTAACATAAGGTTTTCACTTCTTTTTCAGCTTGCGCATCACTGCCATAAACTCTATGGGTTGGTGCCTCGTTACATGCGCCGCAGTAGCGCTGGCACTGCTTTTTGAGAATGAGCTACATGCCTCGGCCTCAACACTTCTAGAAGATGAGCCGGCGAGCGCGTCCTCGCTTTTTACGAACATCTCCGACGTCATCCTCGTGTCCTTCCGGAACACGTATAACGAGGCGCACTCGTCATTCGCACGCCTTCTCGGTGGACCAATAACAACGTGGCACGGGACTAACCGAGACCTCCACTCGTACATTCTGACGAGCGTGAATCGACGCGGCAAGAGACCCGTATTTGTGGTCACTGATCCCTGCGATCCCTTCGAGACAATGAAGACTCTCCGTCGGGCGAAAAAGTTCGGCTGCTTGCCTTGGCTCTTCGTTCGACACCACTCGTCGAGTCACGCGTACTCGAAGACCTCGTGGCCACCTCTGTTGATGTGCGACGTAGTTGGCGTTCTTGAAATGAACTCGTCTACCGTACAAAGCATTTTGTGGCCACTCGAATCTTCTATCGATCTCAATCCTAGCTCTAAGGGAATGCTTGCGAAGTTGCGAATTCTACAACGTCCGAGTGTGAAGAGTCTCTCCGGAAAGCGCTTGACAGTGGCTTGCCGGAAAAGGAGGTTCAAAAAAGGAACACGCACTCCCTGTTACAGCAAGAGGGTTCGCCGTATTCTTGCATTACTGCACAGAAAGAACATTACAGTTATACGGAAGCACATTGACGAGCGCAGGGTAATATGACAAAGACTACATGCTAATCTATGGAATATAGGGTTTGAGCTGGTATCTTTAGACTCCGAATTGGTAACCAAATTTGATTTCCCTTTTATCTTTCTCACGCACAAGACATTCTTCTCTCCTATAGGTGGCCACCGTGTCGTGACACTCTCAGAAGTTGCTCGTGAGTCTTGGAAAATCGCAGCAACCACGGTTTTCATCCTGGTTCTCGTTGTGATGGTCACAGTGGTGATTCGACGGGAGACTTGGTCGGCTCTGCGCGGATTCTGCGACATGACGATGTTCCTTCTGGCTGCAGTGTTGGCGACCTCGAGTGCTGAACCCAACCTTGCACGTCGCGCAACTCCCCTTGTCAAAACAGTTCTCAGTCTCTGGTTTCTCTCGATACTTCCGCTTTCCGTGTACTTTCGCTCCGAGCTCACGTCCCTCGTAACTCTTAGGCGTCCCACCTATCGCATAGACACGCTGAAAAAACTGGAGGATGCTCTAGACAGACACGAGGTAGCTCCTTGCGTTGTTAAGGGCACGGCGGGCTACTACGAGCTAAGCCACAGCAGGGACAATGCATGGCAGACATCGCTGATGAATAAGCTTCAGTTCGCGTTCTCCCGGGTTGGCGATCGAGCACTCGCGGCATCAAACGTTCGCGAGTGCCTCCGCTGTTCGTCGAACCGCGATCGCGTGTGTTACAATTTGCTCGAGCACTTTAGTCGTAGAATGCTAAAAAAATATGGAGACGTTCGGGCGTTCGTCGAACATCTCAGAATGCAGCCGACTGGATACCCAATGCACAAGTTCCTGGACGTGTACAAGCCGATCAGAAGGCTATTCCTTGCAACCGAAGAGCACAAGCTAATCAAATGGGATGTGAGCGAACGTGACTCTGTAGACTCGGAGACCACTAGCTTCGATGTTAGCAGCCTGTTTGTGCAGCTGGTCATTTTGCACACAGCAAGTTGTTTCGTTCTGCTGCTTGAAGTGATGGTCGCTTGGTGTGTGCGTCGTGCATCGCTGCTTCGGGAGCGTTGATAAAAGGCATTTGTTGTTTTACGGTTCATCGCAGAGTGCATTAAAGAACCTGAAGCAGTTTTGACAATTTTCTACAGCTCATTGAACTGGTACAGGAAGTCCTGCGGACCATTGAAGGACCGGTTAACGCTGTTTGCGTAAATTGCAGAGTTTATTATAAGGCTCTGAGACATCTGAATCGCTGCACATCGTGTCCCTGCTGCTTGCAGGCGCCCCTTCTGATGAAGCTTTCCGCGGGCAAGAGTCACCACACTGGCAACTGCTACGACTGGACGTCTCACACACGTCACCGGCAATTTTTCCGACTTAGTTCTGAACAAATATTGCTGGTAACATTTTGAAGTCTTCATAATTGGTTTTGATATGCATGCCAGCAAAAGTAGAAAATGCAATGACAATTTGACTGCTGTAGCCAAAGAGAGCGACACAGTTTTTGCAGCTCATACGGGCGCTCGACAGCGCGCCAGAACAAAATAGTACACTACTCAGCGATCGGGACGCGGAAATTTGGAGCTAAGTAATCCACGTACTTTAGTTTCCACCGTGAACAGTTCTGGTCATATTGGTGCAATTTTCGCTCAGGCAGTTACATCAGAGCCAACATTACCTTAAGTGGCCAGGTTTCAACAACACAGCACGATTATTTCGAGTTTGTAGCAGTCGCCATACTAAAAAATCTCAACCAGCTCCGATTCGAGGACTCGTGGTGGCGTTCCCTTCGTCAGGCGAACAAATTTCTGTTTTGCAAGTCTTTCACACATGTTGTATCACAACTCTTTATAAAACACTCTTTGTTAAGCTTTGAACTGGTAGTATAGTTTAATTGCATCTTGAGCCTACCCCTCTTATACAGAGGTTTACATAAACACTGTTTGTGAAGTTTTGAGGTGTCAGTATAGCCACCACGTTTTATAACCACAAAGTATCACGTGACAGTTGTGTGACTATGTTAACGCGCACGCCATTTGTTGGGCTAACTGTTGACCTTCTTCTTTTGTAGTGGAAGTTGTGTGCAGTGGGATTTACACTAGTTCTGTGGCACATAGGCGTTTACGATGGTGATAGCGTTCTGATAGGCCGCACAGATTTCTGTGGCACATACCCGTTTGTTGGGCTAACTATTGCCTTCCTTTTTAGTGGACCAGTGGTGAGTGGTGGGATTTACCCATTATGTGTGGCGCATGCTCGTTTATGATTCCCACAAGCGCTACCACGGATCCCAGACATGAAAGGCTCGACCAAGAATAACGTCGTTGTTCAAATTATTTTGCGTCCGAATCCGTCCCTACTGTGCCGCAATAGATGAATAGAAGCATGTAGGGACGCTATTCAGTTTCCAATAAACAGCGTTCGTTTCAAACTCTCTCTCATTCTCTTTGTCTATTTGTTGCATTTTCGCATGTCCTATGGTCAAGATATGAATGCAGTTGAAAAGAACATTTATTTAACCTGTTTTACAAGCACTGTACTTGCATAATTTATATTCATTCATTATTTTCTGATTTTATCGAGCTATTCTGACGTTTGTGAACCAGTCGGATCTGGCCAGCCGTTTAGGAACGCTCTTGTTCGTGTTCGGACATAATTTTTGTCCCAGTCTTCGTCATTGTTTTCTTTACTATACTCTCCTCTTTCCTCCTGTCCTCCTTTCATATATATCTTCCTACCGAAAAAAGTAGGCAGGCGATGTGCCTCTTTAGGCACCGCTTCCGTGCTTGCGCTGCAAACCATTTTAATTTTCACTGGACATTGAAGGCTGTGAAATCTGCGAGAGTGACAGCGACGATGAACGATCAGCTGCTCACTCACGAGCAGCGAGTTGCATTTTACACCCCTCGTGCGTTAATACCCTGTCACGCTCGTAAGCCACTTTAATCGTATTTAATGTGTAATATCATTGAGCGAGGTCAAAATAAAAGCATAGTTTTTTGTCCTTGCATGTAGCCCAAATGTGCATATTTTGGAGCGCTGCATGCCGCCAACACGCTGCCGAACAGCATTGATGTTCGATGAATATTCGCAACGTCAAAAAATTTGACGTTGCGAGAAGCATACGCGTGTATTCCTTCGATATTCATGTTTCCATCGTGCTGATCGAACCTTCAACACCCGAGTGCAGTGAATTGCGCACGGCTGGAGTCTGAGCATGGCTCTAACACATCGCTACTGAATGGGTTGTTAAAGGCTTGTGATCCGTTTCAGAAGTAAGTGCGCATTCTTGGCTGCGCAATTAATGACGACGGCGTAATATCTTTGGAAAACATCCCCACGTAAAACATTCGGTCCCGTGCATCAGCGATGGCGCTACTTGATAGCGGCCCGTTATTGCGGCAAATCCGTCAGGCAGGATCGGTAAATTCTACATAGGAGTTTCGTCCAGTTCATACGTCAATTCTAGTTCATGCAGTTTTGTGAAGCACGCAGACGATTTCCCAAAGAATCGTTGATGCACGGTAATGGAGCTGAAATGTAATCTTTCACACCGCGGCAATTAATATGGTGGCGAGCACTTGGCACTTTCCATAGTATGGGAAAGTATTTTGGTCTCATATTTATTTCAGTGCAGCTCGTGAGTTCATCCGGTGAAAATGGCACGGGCCGTACGTCCGCACGTCCTGTCTGTTCCTATGCTAACAAACAGATTGACCTTCCTCAGGGCGCCATCTTGAATCCCACAGAGCATCCGCTGTAGTTCATGGGCATACATATTCCCTGTGGGGCACTACGGTTCTAGCCTATCTGGTACATGATAATTCTTTTGTACTGACAACTTCACAAGGTAAAAATATGTGAAATCACTGAAGCCAATGCGCTTCTTACGCTTGACCACCATACGCATGCGTATAAGTACATGTACGAATATAGATAGGTAACTATCCATGTAATTTATGAGTACTCGCGCCACATAGTCATCGGTTCCAATGACTAAAAGAAATAGCGTATAAATATGATGTCAGGTTCGGTTTACGTACGGAACCATTATTCACATAAGACTTCTTTCGCTAAAATCGTATGTGTGGGACTGTTGGGCGAGTCGTGATGCTGCATATATTAGTGAAGTCTGCTGACCAATGGTAAAACGTTTATGAAAGTGCGGTAGTGCGAATTTGGCCCATGAAGTTAATGGTCTGTGATAAAAATGTTTGATCATTTTATAGCGTTAAGTAACCAGTCAAGGAAGGGTCCATCTCATGTGAGTGAGTCATTCTTTTGACGGCTACATTTTTGGGTAGAAAAATGATGGTGATAGTGATAATTTTAGGTCATTGTCATAGCACAAACTAACGATAAATAGCCGTTCGGCCGGCGATGCCTTGCGCCCCAAATCGTACGTGCGGCATTAGCACAATACAATACTTATCATTAAAAAACAGGCACACAATGAAACAAATATGTTACACTGCCACCATACATTTCGCGTACAAGAGACCATGCCTTGAAAGTTCATGAATTTCCTTTAAAAGTGGCACTTTGCGTTATTCACTCTTTTGTAGGACCACGAGCGAGAGGATCCTCTTCCGGCAAATATCACAAAAATTCAATGTAATGACGACTTTTACCACGCTTTCTGTGCAGATATCATTGACAATTGATGTAGTGAGGTTTTAACACCCCTGCTGTAATGCCTGCAAATGGTGATGCAGGTACTAAATAAATAAATAAATAAATAAATAAATAAATAAATAAATAAATAAATACATGCACTTTCCTACTTTTTTGCTATCACACCAATCCATGCAGCGGCTTTCTGCAGCTTAGGCGACAAATATTCGAATGCCTAATGCTCTGTGGCATCACAAGTGCATCCTATGTTTAAGAAAAAATCAATTACAACAAACAAAAGAACTCTGAAGCGCGCACGCATTATGTTACGACAACGAAACGCGTACTTCATGCAATCGACGTCTGTTTCATGCAAGGAATGAATAAGTTGAATGTCAGTAATGCTTATCTCGATCGGATCTCATTTATCAGGTCGAACGCAAGAAGGGCAAAAAACACTGTGACCGAGCTCTACGTTATCTGAAGGACGGCAGAAGGAGGCCGGTATTAGCGGGTGAAAGCCAATGGCTCAACCGAGATTGGCTTGACGGTGGCAAACTTGGCCCAATATAGCCTGTAAAACCAATATTGGATGAAGGACGGCAAAACTGGCCTAATATTGCCGGCCAAAATCAATGGCTCAGCCTATATTGGCTAACTGCCGGCAACAGTGCACCATGATTGGGGCTCGCACAGCCGCCGGGAAACTAATATCGACCCGACGTTGCGGGCTGACTGGGTAAGCAGCGGCAGCAGGCGTATTCGCGCAACGCTTGATTACATCTAGGGCTCCGTGTTTATAACACTCCGTGTTATAACACAAAAATTATAACACTATATGGCAACGTTTTTGAGAATTCGCATTTATCCGACAAACTCCGATTTTAACGCCCAATATGACCCTGCTTCGTTCCTTGTCGGAACAACATATTTCAAGGCAATCGTCTCAGTAGGACGAATGCAGCGTGACTAAGACCAGCAGAAGAAGACATAGAACACAGACGAGCGCCGTCATAGATGGATTTCGCCTTCGTCTAACTCGCGCTGCATTCGTCCGAGCATGCACCAACTCCCCCCATGTGAAGATGTTATTAACAGTTTTACATTCCCCGTCAAACGCGCCAATTGACCGTCCGCGTCAGCGTATTGCGTCGGCGTCCAGCGGCGTCGGGTGCAACACGAGTGATGCGAAAAATCGTCACACGATGACGCCAACAGATGACGTCATTATGACATCATGTGACGTAAAGTTGCGGAATGACAAGGTCGCATAGAATAGTAAGAGGTAGGCCTATCACGGTGGCTGCGCAAAACCTGGTCAGGTGCCTCCGCTCTCGGAGGCGCTGCCAAACAGCGTTAGGTTCCGGAAGCTTTCAGAGAGTGGCGAGGCAGGATCGATACAGCGAGTGACAAGACAAAGACGGATTTCGCCTTCGAGTCGCCTTAGGCGACTGCGCAAGAAAATTTATGAGTTTCTGAATGCGGTCGCTGACACGTCGGCCCGTTTGTCCGATGTAAATTGTTTTGTCACATCGACAGTATTTCGTAAACCGCACCCATCGCACATTTAACAAGGGGCTTGTCCCGGCCGGAGCGTGGGTAAGTCAACGTGCGCAGGGCCTATGGGAGCACGACACGAATGCTTGTCAAAGTACAACGAATCGCTATTCGTCGAAATGACCAACCTAATTCCCACCAAGCGTGCTACATTGACCTTCAGGTCTAGGACAACCTCTGTATACAACGGTGCGACAGAGTCAGTGCCAGACCATATATCCGAACCCGAGATGTTTCAAGTGCCTCCCACAATTATTACACGCTTCTTAATTAAGCACAGGCAAAGTAACTTGCGCGAAGTGCGTTGACAAGCTGTTTCCCGAGCTACTTAATTCGGGGTCAGTGAAGAGTGCGCAAAGTGTCACTGTCTTGGCTCAAAAAGCATTGTGGGTGACGATTCGACGACTTGTTTACCCAAATAATAGGTAGTGCTGTCGCGAACCAATTTTCCGTAGGGACTCTTCTGTAATGTCACGTAATATAAAGTAGATCAGACACGTAGCACGTTTGTTTCGCATTATAGTGATCGAACCGTAAGGACCATGACTCGCTATATTACACACGTTGACGAATTTTAAAGGTTAATCCGATGGTAATTTTAAAACGTATGTAAAATGCGGCGACTCCGTTCCACCAGTTCCAGTTCTCACTGTGTCGTAGAATTAGCCCGGGATATATTCCTTTTGATTAAAGTGGCCCTCCGTTCTCTCTCAGTTATTTGCTTATTTTCTTCAAAATCACGCTAGAAGTCTGACTGTCGCTCAGACTTCTAGCAATCGTTTTCTATTTACATTTGCTTTGCGCCGCTGGTACAAAGCAATTATCTCTTTCATATATAATCAGTTTCTACAGACACGCGTGTGTGGCCTGTTGAGACACATTGATCTTCTGGGCATGAGGACCCTGCTTCAAATCAGACCCACTCCACAGAAAGCGCCGCAGCTTCCTTAAAGGCCACCATGAGTTTTTCGTACGTGAAAGAATGAAATTAATACATGTGCTGTTTAAAACCGCGATGGATAGTCTAGTTACCGCTAAGGAGAGTGCAAGGTAAAGTTCAGACACTGTCACGACAAAGCCTTTAAGTTACGTTCACGTTCGTAGGCGGTCGCAGTGGTGTGCAACCTCTCCCCCACCCTCCCCGCTCCGCGCACTCCCCATTGATATATAGAAGCTTTGCTCACTTGCTATTGCAGTACGATGGGGATACGAGTTCCTTTGATCAAATGACGGTATAACGGTGTCGGGTAAATAATTAAGCGACGTCATGTCGTTGTCGTCATACGACGCCGTCACTTGGTAACGTGACTTTTGGGATCTTTTTTGTCGCCTGACGCCGTACTTTCTAATTGCGTAAGCATCTCTATGTTAACCGAAAGAGACAACTGTACATTCGTGCGTTTCGCTTTCACGTAATCTGATAATCGCCATAAAGAAAAACCCATAGGCTTCCTTGTGCATTCGCCTAAACTGCAAGAAGGCGAAATCCATCTTTTCCTTCTCAGCCAATATATTGATCGTGCGCCTCAGCCCTGCGAAAAATTTTTGCACCTAACGTGGTTTCGTCGAGGCCTCCTGGATTAGAGGCATCGCAAACTTTCTGCACCACACCTGGTTCTTCACTGCCTCTGCGATCGGCCTGCCTTCGCCCAGGCGACGATGCTATGCGATAATGTCATTACGTAATAACTTTTTTATTCACGCGCGCTGACGTCGACAGTCAAGGCGCCGACGTCCACCTTCAACTTTCGCTTTTTTATCGGGCGTCTAATGCCTTCGTCTTAATAAATGAACTGAAATGAATCGTTTTGTCGGTTTTGAGGCTTTTCTACCGGCCTTGAGGTTTTAATTCACGTGCCCACTCTTCTCAATTAAGTGTCTTAATCCACTGGGCTACGCACCCACGCTCACAGAATATGTATATCCGAACCATGTGAATGAGCTGTACCCACGGTACATAGCAAACTCAAATGCATAGTCCTTCCTATGAAGACATCGTTGAATTTTGTGGTAGTCGAATAAAGGCCGTCTGCAGGAAAACATGCAAACTAGACACCTAGGATGGCACACATAGGAAAAGTCCTACTTTGGGAAAGTTGGATGTCCAACATGTGTTAGCGTGGGCAAGCGTCGACAGGAGGAAATAGTGACTACTATCTACGAGGAGCAACCACGCCCTTAAAATTGAAACTTTTTTCACCCGCACTGACATGTTTAAGTATAGATTTTCCCTTCAACTATAGAATCCAGGAATTTGTAGCGCGGAAGTTTCCGTTCCTTACCACTTGAGGAACTTCGGGAAGCTTGTTCATGAATGTTCATTTATTGTTCTAGTTTTCTTTTTCTTCTCCCACTCCTACAAAAGCCTCATTCAGGCTGCAGTACGTAAAAAGAAAAAAAAGCTTTTTTAACAAAATAACATCGGGGGGACTGTTGGGAAATGAGACACACTAAATCTGTGACTGCAAAAAGTATAAGCCGGTAGTTCCATAGAAGAACCTTAAGGTACCCTATTCTGATGACAGACAAGCAGCTTTGGCTGCCTATTTTAAAATATTATCTTTTAAAAATTCTGTCTTGGTCAAAGATTCTTTCACACCGTTCTTAGTTTTAGGGTTAGAACTCTGATTCTTGTTAGGAGGTGACCTCGTGCGTTTCAGAATTTGAGCATCCAAGTCCATATCCTGAGTACCTTGTGAATGCTTAACCAGATGGACATTCTTGATCGGTTCTGTGTGAATTATAAGGCAGTATGTCATTATTACTAGAAGCACCTTATGGAAACCCTGGTGAAGAATTAGACTGGGAAGATTCTGGAAGCTCTTGCTTAACTGTTTTGAAATGCCAGACAACTCCACAGATATCACTTGAGCCAATGATTGTGTCAAGTTCAGCAGACGTTTTTCTGGTGACTTTTCCACAGCTCGCTCTACGATGGAAGCAATTAACTGTGCAACTGATGCATTTCTAGTGAGAGGCTGACGAGCTGTAACTACTGCATAACCTTGAATCCTCATTCGAACTTCAGTAAGAGCTTCTCTGCGTGATGATCGTTTTCTGTCAAAAATGTCAGTAATTTGTCATTCTTTAGCCCTAGCAGGAAAGTCGGAGTGGTCAGCTCTGCGATTGGCTTGGCACAGACAGCATGACTCACTATTAAATTTTCAGTCGTCCGCACTGTGATCACCCCTACATACATGGCATCGAACATTAGAGCGACAACCGTTCGCACTATGTCTACCGCCAGCATTTGCCACAATGAAGTGGGCGTGGAGCAAGGGGTTCCTCCCTGTAGAATAATGACCATGCCTTGATCTCTGATAGACCAGATGTTCCTGCAAATGTGGCGATAACTGTCTCGGTGTGAATCATCACATTATTCAGTTGCTTGTTACAGCGGTACACGGACACTACACCTGTATCTGAGAAAACATCCAAGATTTCCGCCCGACTTAGGCTGACGTCTACTCCATGGACCTAGGCATTTACAACGTGCAAGCTGAGGAGGCATGTACTGCTCACCGGATGTGCGGCAAAAGTGGAACACTTTAGAAGGTCCTGAATACAGGCCTGGTCTGGTGAGCAGCAGAGAGTGCCGCCACGCCCCAAACTGCAGGACCTCGGTTATTTGTAGAAAATGAGAGGTCACCGTGCACAGCTCAGTCTGGATGACCTTGTGATTCTTCATGCGAATAGTGCCTCCAATCGTCGGTACCAGAGCTACATGAACGCTACTGATGTCACTGCGTAGAAAAAGCCTCAAAGGTACATCCTGAGAGAGACTAGAAGCAGACCAGAGGGAAGTGCTCGGGGCCCGGAGATCAGACAGACATCAAGAAGCGCAAAAAAATCACTGAAAAGCTCAATAAGCTCAAAGCCCGGAAAAATCTGACAGAAAAGTAACCGCCGGTTATAAAACCAAGAAAAAGCCCCTGAAGCGGCTTCACAAAAGATAGGAAGACACAATCGCAGTGGGCTGTGCAGACGTCGAACGGGATGGACGAGCTTGCTGCCCTTTTTTTAAGCAATTTGTCGTGCAAACTGTTGCCTTCTTCCTTTCTACTGGAAGTTGTGTGTCGTGGGACTTCCCCGATTTCTGTGTCGCATACGCGTTTATGATGATGACATTTTTCTGACAGCCAGCACAGACTTCTACGGCAGACATCAATTTGTTGGGCTAACTGTCGCCTTCATTTTTAGTCAACCAGTGGTCAGTACTGGGATTTACCCAATGTCTCTTACCGAGCGCTGTTATGATGCCCACAGGCGTTACCACGAATCCCAGGCATGAAAGGTTGGACCAAGAACAGCACAGCTTCGCAGTTCATGAATTTTTCCCATAACATGCGACGTGTGTTCTCACGCTTGTTTACGCTGCTCTTAGTATGATTATTTTGCCGTTCAAAGACTTATGATCGGTATCTACGGAATAAATAAAATAGTCAACCGTTTAAACACTATTGCCATGATGTTATTACCAAGCACAATGAATTCGGCAATGCAAGAAGGTGTGAGCGAACTCCATATTGTAATTGGCAAAAATAGAGCCTCTGGTGGATCGGGTACACAAACACCCGGAGTACATACCTTATTCATTAAAAAAGTTAGATGGACTCGTTCACTGGAAAACAATTCCTTACTGGAAGCTTTGTTTACTTTCAGTGGTGGGGTTCGGTAAGGCTTGCATAGGCAGACAACGCCCTATGGAACTTGAAAGACCACTGGCAGTTCACTTCATTTTTGTGACTTCTATGCTTCAATGCGCACGTACTTCTCATAATAATTAAATTAAATTAAAAGTGTTCCAACGTAACGTCTAATTGCCACGAACTTCGCGAATTATAATCAATAGTGAAGCCAGGAAATAAACGTAAAAGTTCATTAACAAATCCTCTTTACTTGCCGTCACGTGTTGCTGTGTATCGACGTCTGATTATTTCTGTTCAGGCCAATACTCCTTAAACGCCTGGCATATCCGTCCTCGGCGCCATGGCAGGCATTCTCCCGACTGATGGCTCCCGCCGCCAAGACAGCTCATGCTCTCAGAACTGTGATTCTATTTATAGAAGTTATCAGATTATTTTATGTGGTGTGTTGATTGCTACTTTTTAACAGCATTCTCGATTTTTTCTCAAGTCCCACCGCATTATTGACCTTGGCTTTCTACTACGCTGCGTACGAGAAAAACAGCCTAAAAACAGTAATGGCGACACCTTTTGTGGTGTCATTGACTTCTTAATACACGAGAACGTTTACCACGCCTTTCAGTTTTCCAAGCTCACTCCTGCATCTCTTATTCCATTGTAGTTACGCTTACCTCGAAATAAGCTATCATTCAGGCATCTGTTAGTAGCTTCTTGGCACCTATTTCGGATCTTCCTTTGATTTGGTCTGCACAGTACATGGGCTGAATAACATAAAACTGTTCCGTATTCAGTAGCTCTATTTGGATCTCGGTGATTGGGCGAAGTCTTCTGAGCCATGCCCATAGAGCTTCTTTGTCTTGTGATGCAACAAATTAGACGTGCTCGGCATTCGTTGCAACTTCTCACTTTTCATTATCCGGCTTGCTCCACAAATTCACCGTACGATCGCCCTTAGAATTCACTAAAGCACTGCGCGACAGACGGCAATTGTTCGAGGAGCTCGTTTCTTTGTAAGACACAACAGTAAAGGCAACAGTCACTTAAACAATGAAACGAATCGGGGACTTCAGTAGATGTCTCTAACTGTGATGTACTGAGTCTGACCTCAATTGACCTTGCGGAGATGTTGTTTAAATCGTTTCGGAAATCAACGCAACCCAGGCGGCAACCATGTGACTGGACGAAGACAAGTGTCATCTCATACGTACACGGCGTCTCCCACGGGATCAAGAATATTGCATTACGCATAGGAGTACCTGTGGCGTTTTCGGCCCCTAACAAGTTAGGCAGAATATGTAGACGTGTGAATAGGGAAGGACCCAAAAATGCCCTGTGCAGCACAAAACACACTCATCAGTTTGTAAAGTGTACTGTGGGTGTTGTGTACAAAGTGCATTTGTTCTTTGGAAGAACGTGCGTCGGCCAGACCGATCGATGCATCAACACTCGTCTCAAGGAGCACGACAACAATCTTCGCCAGAAGCAGGGGAGCAACCTGGTTCTGCACTGTGCAGCCTGCGGGTGCTCTCCAAACTTTCGCGCTTGCTGAGTAACGGGAAGAAACCATACACTTTATAGAAGAAGCTTTCGCTATCCACAAAAAAAAGGTTCATCGTGTGTCAGCATGCCATCATTATCTTTCAAAAGAAGAGAGATCGCGTATCTGGAAGGCGCTCCTTAGTTTGGAGAGTTTTGTCAAGACTAAAAAGATGCTCTCATCATCTTTGTTTTGACTGTGGTGTTTTGCTCATGCGGGTAAGGCTGCGTTCTTGTCTACTTATTGCCTTGATGCAATAAAAGCACATTTGTTAATTCAGCGCTCGTAGTGTCACTCGTTCATTCTGCATCCTTGTTCTTTCGCGCTGCAGTTCACTTTTAAGTATGCAACACCGAACGTCGTACCCTTTTGTAGATCAGAATCATTAAACAGCAGTTCAAAAAACAAGAAACTATGTCGCCTGTGCTTTACGTCCCTATCAAAAAATGTCATATGACACGTATGACACATATCCAATAATCTCTTATGTTCATACGTGAACACATATGATTCATATGTGTTCAACGAGATTATTGCATACGAGGCATATGTGCTATTTGAAAATTTTCGATTGGGGGTGGCTAAAAATTTATCAGTGATTTAATTGATTGTGTCTAACAAGAGTATCGTGTTACTCGAAACGCCCGCTGCCCCATTGTGTATTCTGTAGTGGTAAGCGCATAATTGAATTGGGCAATCATGACGTCCATTCCCTGAAGCCGTATGTGAAAAGACGAATTCAATTATGGCTTGGCAAATTTACATTGGACGAACTGCCCCGAAACAAATTATTAACTATTGTACAATGTGGAGATCTGAAGACACGAGTGCTTGTACTTCATAAAAAGCAGCGGTCAGGAGCGAACTATAACCAAGTGAATAGCACGTGCTACTGCCAACTAAAAATTCTATTGTTAACCTTTGGTTGGTGTTGTCGCTCGGCGGTCAAGCATGCCATGAGAAAATGGCGGTATTCCAAGAGGAAGAAGCATTCCGTTCGCTATAGACGCCAGACTCCCTATTACGAACGTAGTCAAAGAATGGCCATTCTCCAAAATATAGACACGCAGAGTGAGCCCACGTCACAGACAAAAAATTATCTATTTTGGTCCTGTCGGAAATTTGGATAGACGATTGAGACGCGACGATCTCCACTGTGCACAACCAATCGAGGTAGTCGTCATCATCATCGTCATCATTCATTAACCCTCAAGGACCCTAAACAGGGCATCACATAAGGTGGGGTGGGGTTTAAGAGTTGAAATGAGGCATAATTGAGCAAATGCTTAGAACCAAAACCCAGCGGCATGACAAAGTACAGAGCACGCAAGAGAAAACAATATTGACCAATGTTCGCTGACAAGAGGCGCAGAACACAATGATGGGAGGGAGCTAAAATCAAAATTAACAAAAAGAACAACGAACGAAGAATAACAACAGACGAAGAGAAGATAAAATAAACTGGGCTTGATGACACAAGTCATAGTGGTGTACAAAAGGTATTAGGTACAATATTTTCACTGTGCAACAAAAAAAAATATTGAAAAAAATTGCATGGATACAAAAAATGCATAATGAATGTCATTTAACAAAGAACTTACTTAAAGAGTGCCTGAATTTTTCTGAATTTCTTTGAAGGACAATAGATTTACGAAGGCAATACCAGTGCTCGATGGTTGCAGCAAGAAATCATTTATTAAAAGGAAGCGTCGAAACGTGAAGGAGTTGTACGCTGTTGGAATGGAACAGGCGACGAGAAGTTCGATCAGGTAGAAGTAATAGCGTAGCGTGCAGGAGGGAAAATTTGTATAATTTATGGAATAGGGCGAGTCTGGAGATTTTGCGTCTTACTAATAAACGGTAAACTTCAAAAGATGATTTAATGAGCATTACGCTGGCGTGTGAACTATAGTTCGATTAAATAAATCGAGCAGGACGACTTTGCACCGCCTCAAGAGAGGTTATTAAGTATTCTTAGTAGGGGCTCCAAACGGCGGAAGCATATTCCAGTTTGCTTCTAACAAAGGTTTCATGAGCCATTTTCCTAATTCATGGTGGGGTCAGACATAGGGTCCTTTTAAAGTAATCTAGGTTGGACAGTTTGATGGTAATGAGGACGCCTAGGTATCAGTAAGAGGATGTATGTGACAAAATGTACAGTAAATTGTATATTGATATATGAGGTTAGTTCTTTTTTTTTGCGCGAAACAACCATGCATTGGCACTTTGCGACATTAGGTTCCATGAGCCAGCGCGAGCACCACGATTTCATTAAGTTTTATTCAACCAATGGCGATCAATTGGCAATTTAAATTCTCTTTAGTACTGGTGTAACTATTCCGTATAAAGTTCAACACATCGCGCGTAATCTTGATTCGATTAAAGCTGGCGCCAGACGCTTGGAAACCCAGGCGGAAGCATGGTGGATCATGGTCAAAGTCCACGTCGTAAGCAGCCAGTGCGAAATCGAGGTTCAGGTTAAACTGCTTTGCGTTACATGCCTGTAAAATGAAAAAAAAGAAGACGCGTCATGTACCGTGACAAGCTCTCCTTTCTTGCGCTTTACAAAAATGCCAGGTTTTCGAGGAACGCGCAGCCGTACAACACCGTAAGCTGGAGCAGTGGTCTTCACGGAGCCCGTTTAAGCTTTCTCAGGGCGCCCACTGCATTTACATTTGCGAGGTACCTATCACGTAATAAATCAACACATTTTCGCTACGTAGCGAAGAAACGGCTATGCGTTTCTACGCACCTCACTGAACGCCCAGACAATGCCGCAACTTCAATTTGACGCCTGCACTTACTTGCTCGCACTTACTTCTTCAAATTCAGTTTTTTCGCATATTAACGGAAAAGGAATCACGGATGTTGAATTGCGTATCAGTATTTTGCAGTGAGCGGGAAGCTTCAAACTAACCAGTCGTTACAAAATTCACATGCTGTGACGCCTGGTGCGACTGCACTCTTCTTCCACTCAAAATTTGTCCGTTGACGCGATTGCTGACACGGGTCATGAAGTACATCGCGGGCATGTTGAGAAAACACAACCTGCGAATAGATATTAAAGGACGTTTAGCAGACTTTGGAGTAAGGGTCGACCAATAGCTCACTCAACGGTTCTGTTGCAGAACGCCGGCCTTTGATAAGTATGGCGCCGCCAGAAAGACGGAGCCGCGAGACACACCCAACAAATGTATTTAATGGCGACAATGGAATAATAAATGTTCATGATGATGATCAGTGCATCTGTCCCATTCGCTGTGGAGACAGCAGCCCACTATCACATGTTCTTCGTCGTCTGCTGATCTCCGACAGCTCAATGCACGTACCCCCAGCGCGAGTGGTGACGAGCAACGCGTGGAGTATAGGGACAAAGCCCTATACTCTATCTCACAATCTGGTGGCAGCATGGTGGAAACTACAAAGGTCTAAGCAAACCACATGCTTTGACGGCAAAATAAAGTTTTGTTCATGATTGCATTATAACTGAAGAAGTTTAAGTCAACTCGGTTTGTTTGGTTCGTGGTACGTCAGAACAATACGGAATACGCTAATCACGATTCGTATGTATGGATAAGCCTTTTATTATTGTACCAGTAACTACCGATAATTGTGATATCGAACAAACTTCCCAGCACCCATGCAGACGCGATCGCCCACTTCGATCCCAACCGGCGCTTGCTGCTTGCCCATCACCCTAACAGCAATAAACGGCGGAATCATCCATTTTTTTCAGATGCGAAGCATCTTATGCTTGGGGCTATGTCCGTCCCTCCCGCGTCCCGCATCCCGCGTCCGGCCACTTTCATGAAGTAGGGAAGCACCCATTATGCGAACCAGAACACTGTAGTAATATGAAGGCCGTCAACAACTACTATAGTCATCAGAGTCATGGCCGAGAGCACAGAGAGGCTGCTTAGCAATGGCTAGGCAGGTGGTGTCTGTCGCCCAGGTTGACCCCATTCCTTGATCTTGCTTGCATGTGTTTGGAGGGGGCTTAGTCCGTCGCTCCTTCCCGCGTCCCGCAGCACATGCGCGTCCCCTCCCCCCTCTCTCTCCTACGCTCACCCCCCTTTCTCTACTCTAGGAATCATCTACTCAACGGAGCGGCGCCCGTGTCCCACAGCGCATGCGCGTCCTCTCCCCCCTCTCTCCTCTAGGAATCCTCTACTCTACGGATCGGCTCCGGCGTCCCACATCCCCACAGCGCATGGACGTCCCCCTCTCTCTCCTCTCCTACGGTCCCCCCCCGTCCTCTCCTCTAGGAATCCTCTACGGAGCGGCGCGCACGACAGGTGGTGTGACAGCTGCATACTCCGCTGGGGGGCGCCATGGTAGTTCCGCAGTGTGAAAATGATGGAGCGCGCACGCCTCATTTTCTCTCCGGTGCCGCGATGAGCGCCCGGGCCGCTGCCGTAAAACGAGAGTGGCGACGTTCCTCCCGCTCAAGCTAATTATCTCCCCGCTGCTTCGCATCCACACATGGTTCCCTTTAGCGGGAGATGGGGAGTTTTTTTGTGCACGCACGCTGAGCACGACGTGTCAGGAATGTTTCTTTTTCCTTATTTTTAATATCAGCGGTTTGTTAAACCATGCCTGCTTAAGCCTTATTCCCGGGAATTTCAGAAGAAATCTTGGAAACGCTGGAAAATAGATACGAATACATTGCTATCGAAGCGTCAGGACGCATATAAAACACAAAACCCATAGTCGGTTCAGACCTTACAGGCCACACAGCTCACAACGGCGACATCATAATATCGAGACGCGAAGCACCAGGTTCGATGGGTGCCGCCATGTTCTCGTTCTTTTTCCGGTGTTACCTGTTGCTGCCGAACGCCAACAGCGTTGGTTGCTACTGTGTGTTCGGTTTACTCGGCCACCGCGTGACCGCAGAAGCTATGGGGACGCCCAGCAGAGGACGACGCGCTGATGAATACACCATGAGTGGTAATCGCTCTTCCTATTGGCTTAGCAGCCCAGCAGGCGTCTACAGTGCTGCGAAGAGCTGATGTGATGAACTATGGGTTGCAATGGACCCACTACAGCGTCACTCTTCGCTATGACGACCCCTGGGGTGAAAAAGGGAGCCGTCTGGCAGCCCACCAGCTCGTCACTATACTATTGACTCATAGCACGGTTTGAGACGCTCGATGTTGACTGTCGCCTCTACAAAGGAGCATGTTTGAGGGCGGTTCAACGGTTTCAATCAAACACATGACGGTTCATGCGCACCCGACGACTCGATAGGGACCTCACATTTGAGCGGTAACTTTGAGGAGAGACCAGGCCCCGTGGTAGGAACTTAGCCACATAAGTGGTCCAGGAAAAGAAAGGTGGTCGCAAGAGTAGTTCGCCGCAATGCTCGTTTGGTGCCCTTGGGAGCTGGAGGTAAAGGCCTGTACGAGGTCGCAACATTATTGGGCATATCTCACCGTAACAGATATGGAGTCACACTCAAAACCATTTGGCCGTTGTGGTAGAGCTGTGTTGAAGGCATGCGAAGGTTGCCGAGCGTGCAGTAGGAATTGAGGTGAATGAACAGATACTTCGGCGAGTTTGTAAGTACATATGGTGGTATTCGGAAGCCCAGAAACGCCCAAGACAGACAAGATACACAGGAAAGCAGATAAACAAGTTGAGTGCTCACTTCAAGCTGATGTCGAAAATCCGCCAGGTTTTATTGTAGTCCAACTGGCAAAAGCAAACACTCAAAAGCATGCGTACACCACAACAAACTGAGAAGCAATAAACAACTATCATCTCAAAAATAAAATTGATAACACAAAACAAAAGGCACTTATAAGCATGAGGATCACAAAACTTCGTGAAAGAGCTGTGCTGAAATACATAGGTCATGCCAGGCGCGCACGTTGCGGCCACTGATCTATTGTCAGCATCAGGCTTATCGAGGTTATCTTTTCTTGTGTATATTGTGTGGTTTTGTCGTTTTAATTACCATCAAGGGTGAACGAACAGCCAATGGTGCTCTAAGTAGCGGTGTTGTACGCAAAGGTTACGAAGGGCGTCCCAATGTGTGCGGTCGAAGGCCAAGTAGATTGAAAGCATGCCTCCGAGCGTGTGGTTGAAGCTCTCTAAGGCCATTGGTTCGAGGGTGGTACGTCGTAGTCGCGCGATGACCCACGTCGCACTCCTTGATAAGAGCATCGGCAACTTCGGACAGCAAGACACAGCCAGGGTCACTGAGCATCTCCTTGGGCGGCCGGTGACGTAGGATATATTGACGAAGCAGGAAGGAGGCAATGTCGCAGGCTGTAGCTGCCAAACGCGCATCAGTCTCAGCTTATCTCGTGAATTTGTCAAATGCCACAATGACCGGGCAGTTTCCACGCCGATCCTCACTGTGCGTACTCTGGCCCCGGTATCCAAAAACTTCCCACCGAATTCGACAAAGATACCTCTGGCGAGGGATGTACCGCTACGTGCAGAATTACGCTCTCCCCTGCCTCGATTATGAACGCCGAAAACATTCAAAGCACCTGTAGCATGCAGGTATACAACCTTTACCTTGCCTTAACCGGCCAATTGGGCGCGTGGGCATCGATTTGTGTGTACCACTTCCTCTGACATCGACTGGTAACCACTAGGCCATCGTCACTGTTGACCATCTCACGCGATGCGCCGAAAACGCCGCCCTCCCAGCGCCAACAGCGCGCCATGTTGCCTCCTTCCTGCTGCACCGATTCATAGTCCGTCACGGTCCAACCCAAGAGTTGCTCACCAATCATGTCTTCTTGTAGGAATTTGTCGAAGCCATTCTAAAAGAGTGCCACGCTATTCACCGCAAACCAACTGCTCACCGCAAACCAACAAATGACATACCCAACGCTTTAACCGTACGCTCGGCGACATGCCCTCAATGTACGTCGCCGCCGATCACATTAATAGAGATGCCATTTTGGCAACTTGGTCACCTACGCCTGCAATACCACCCCTCAGAGCACTACTGGTTTCTCACTCTTCTCATTGTGCGGAAGGCACCCTTCGCACACCATCGACACGATTCTTCCATAGAAGCCGGATCGATGTTAGTGTGCGCCTATTTCTGCCACAGCAGACTTGCTGAAGAGCGTCGCGAGCTTTCCAAGGCCTTTAGAACGCATGAAGAAGAGGGGCAGAATAGCATTCGCGGTGACATCACCACTTCTAAGCCCACGTTCCTCCCTGCTGCGCTAGTATGGCTCTCGGTCTCTCGCGCTGCGACTGGCCTATCTTCAAGATCACTGCCCAAATACGAAGGCCCCTACCATTTCGTCGAACGCACATCCCCGCTCAACTACCTGATTGGACCCGTTGAACCATCTGCGGACATGCGCCGTCGATGGCACGACATTGTCAATGTGGAGCGCGTCAAGGCCTACTATGACCCGCTCATAGTGACAAGATGTTTGGTTGCCGGGCGGGTCACTTTTTGTACCCGGGGTAATTGTAACAAAGCCTTGAAACTGCGTAATGAACATGTTCTGCAGGGCCTTCTAGTGGGTCGTCTTTTGCGGCTCCTTCTTGACAGAACGCCGCTTTCGCTGAGAGTCCATGCGTTGGCTTAGCTGTCGCCACTGCGTATTGGGGCTGAGTGGCGTCATATAAACGCTTGAACAGTGCGCATGCCTTCAGTCTATGATTTTGGGGTAGGCACTACAATGCCCTGCGGAGCGTCCACGCGTAGCGTACAAAGCTTCATTTAAAAAATATGATTTTCGTTTGCACAAAATGATTGCTACCATAAGAAAATAGAGCGGGCATTCTGAAACTGATATTTGAGTCTTCTTGCGCAAGAATAAAACATGACTGATTTGACAATCGAAATATTTTCGTTAACACCTTAGTTACGATTATGGCTTAATAAGGTACTAGAAAGCATATTACCTCGTTTTCTTTCCTGAAATTTAATATCCCGTGCATCGCAGTAATTTTGAAAACATTCAGCGAAGAATTGTCGAACAGAGCATCTCTCTGAAACCTCTGTTCAGCGACCTCACATCACATCAAGCTTCGATCTTCCTCTCAACTTCTGCCTTAATTCTGAAGGTATGACAGAGTTGCAGACATTGCATCAAATATTCGTGCCTGAAGGGTATAAAAGAAATCAACCCACTGCGATTGTCTACTGGTTACGGTGCTCCACTGCTTACCCGAAGGTCGCGGGATCGAATCCCGGCCACGCCTTCTGCATTTCGACGGAGGCAAAATGCTAGGGGCCGGCTTACTTAGTTTAGGTGCACGCTAAAAATAGCAGATGGTCAAAATGTCCGGAGCCAACCACTACTCCGTTTTTATAGTTATATTAAGGTCCGGGGAACTTAAATCCCAGCAAAGATTAAAAAAAAATTCCCCATCTCCCGCTAAAGGGAACCATGTGTGGATGCGAAGCAGCGGGGAGATAATTAGCTTGAGCGGGAGGAAGGAATGGGGTCAACCTGGGCGACAGACACCACCTGCCTAGCCATTGCTAAGCAGCCTCTCTGTGCTCTCGGCCATGATTCAAGGAATGGGGTCAACCAGGGTTGCCGTTGGGTGGACTTGAAAAGGAGCCAGAACTGAAGCCAAAAGTAGCCAAAGTAGTCATGCCATATCGCCAAATTTGTAGCCAAGTGGAACAGAAGTCGTATTATGAGCAAACATTATTTAGTATTGATTAATAAATAATAAATAAATAATAAGTGAACGAATTATGATAAATTCATTAGGCGTGCATACATTTCATGCTGAAAATATGAGTTCTTGCCAGACACAAAGTTATATTAGAATATTCCAGCCAGCAAGTCAGAAAGAACACGTATAAGTTGAAACAGATTTTCGTTGAAGCTGCAGACCAAATTCTGGTTGTAGATGAACAGGCCAGCTAAAGTTTGTTGCAGATGTCTGTTTTCCCAAGTCTACACGAGAACGCACAGTGCGCATCAAAATTATTCGTAAAACTTGCGCGTAGCATCACAATAGATGGCGGGAAGCTTGAGCACCGAGCTGGCCACGTGTTCGTCCCCATGCACGCAACTTCGACACTCCATATTTGGAGACGCGCTAAGCGTCGCGTAAGGGTGCCTCGATGCGCACCGTCCTACTGGTGGGTGGAGGACGACCGTACGCATCCGCTGAAGCAACAGAAAAGCTTATAAACAATGTGTTTCGTCTGCAAAAATGAGAAAAAAATGGCTACTTAATGCGCCATATCAGCACTATGTGGCGCCATATGGGGTAGAAAAGTAGCCAAATTGGCGCAAAGTAGCCACCAACGGCAACCCTGGGGTCAACCTGGGCGACAGACACCACCTGCCTAGCCATTGCTAAGCAGCCTCTCTGTGCTCTCGGCCATGACTCTGGTGACTGTAGTGGTGGTTGACGGCCTTCATATTAGTACAGTGCTCTGGTGCGCATAATGGGTGCTTCCCTACTTAATGAAAGTGGCCGGACGCGGGACGCGGGACGGGGGACGCCGGACGGACATAGCCCCGAGCATAAGATGCTTCGCATCTAATATAAAAGGGCAATCTGATAAAGGCAAGCTTGCGCACTCACAAGTTGCGCTATGGTTGCCTCGGTCAAGTATGTCATTGTCTTCTTCTCGCCCATGTTGTAGGCCAACACAGGGAGTGGCTGTTTCGGAGTCCAATTACCTTGACTGCAGAGCTATAAAAGTAAATAACAAATTATTGCGACGCATACAGAAGCAAAGGCGTCATTGTGAACACGTTCAGAAAGATGGAGAGTTGTGCGTGTTGGAAGATGTATTTTACGCAGCACCATTTCATCACGAATAGATCTTCCAATAGGAGATATGCGAAATAGCCAGCGCCATCTAGTGGCTGCAAGGACAACTGCTGCCGCCATTTTGTGTTTGTCGTGCGTGGTACACGACGCGTACCGATTGCACGCGCGGGCGGGCTAGCCTAGGTGTGTTTCAAGCGTTGCGTATGCGCGGGCGTAGTAAGTAATACGCCTCGCTGCCGTTGAGATGCCTGTACACTGCTGCGTCCCACTCTACAATCAACGTGGAGTTACTCACTGCGATGGAACCAAGGTAAGCGTGCGTTGCTGATCATAGCAAAATAGCACCCCTAGCTGCACATGGTCCGCGTCACTCAGTTGCGCTGCTTGTTGAGCAGCATCTCTTGCGATTTAGTGTGATCACATTGGTGTTTATAATATTTGCCAACGTTACACCTTGATTTATTTATTTTATTATTTACAATACTGTAAGCCCTCACGGGCTGTTACAGGGGCGGGAAAAAGATATATAATATTAAATACAATATTATGTACAAATCAGCTCCAAACGATGCTGAAAAACTTCAGCTGACTCACAATCAATAAATACACTGGAATCGAGCTTGTTCCAGTCAATAATTGTACGAGGCAGAAATGAAAACTTGAACACATCAATTCTCGCGGCATAGGGTAAAATGGCATACGGATGATTAATACGCGGTGACACTCGCGCTGGGGGGGTACAAGTACAAAGTTGGATCTATGTTTAATTTTTTGTTGTATAGTTGGTACAGAATCTTCAAGCGTGCGATTGTCTGCGCGCAGACAGCTTCTGAAGCTTAGCCCTGTGAAGTAATACGGTCACTGATTGAGTCCTCTGGTAACACGAATAAATAAACCTCGCAGCCATTCGCTGGATCCTTTCTAGCTCATCAACAAGCTTTTGACTATGCGGATCCCATATAATACTGGCATATTCTAAGGTTGGGCGTACTACTGTTTTATAAGCCATCAGCTTTGTCTCAGGCAGAGCATCTTTTAGCTTTCGCCGCAGAAGACCCAACTTACGTTCAGCCGAACCACAAATATTTTCAATATGCTTGTTCCAGCTGAGATCTGAAGTAATAGTAACGCCAAGATATTTTACCTGACTAGATCGCTTAACTTCCTCATTTTTTATTTTATACGTAAACGTCAATGGCGCTTTCTTATTTGATACCGTCATGCATGTGGTCTTGTCGAAATTAATTTTCATATCCCATTTATCACACCACTCGTCAACAGCACACAAAGCATCATTGAGCAAGACCTGGTCAGCAGTGCTTTTTTACACGAGTGTATAACACACAGTCATCCGCGAAAAGTCTCACATCGACGGAAGAGTGAACAGATTTTGCAATATCATTCATGTACAACAGGAACAAAATGGGACCCAACACCCGGCGCAGTGGTGTAGCCAGGGGGTGGCACACCGGGCACGTGCCTCCCCCACCCCCCCCCCCCCCCACCGAAATTTTTTTTCGCCATGGCATACATAGGAAAAAATGACCATTTCAAGGAGGTGCACCCCCCGAAATCAAGGTGGTGACCCCCCCCCCCCCCGAAAAAATTTCTGGCTACGCCCCTGATTCGGCGCGAGAGATTTAAGTGCTTCTCATTGATTTTGATGTTTTCCTTCGTCGCCGTGGTAGTGGCTTTCCAGTCGCGCTGCGTGGTTTGAATCACAGTTGCGGCTGTCACATTTTGACAGGGGTACGATGCACGAACTTCACTGTACCGTGCATTTTGTGTACACACGTCAGCGGACCCTTGCTGGCCGAAGTTAATCCAGGGCCCCCCCCTCTGCAGTGTGCCTTCACGGCGATGTCTTGGAACGTAAAGTTACAATATGCGACTTCGCAGTATTAATGGTGGCGTTTGTCAATATATTTTCGTTTAAATCTTCTGTCTTTCGTGCATGGTGTCATGCTCGCGCACCTGTGGCCTGCTGGCGCGATGTCTTATCGTTTGAGGCAGAACGACGCGTCGCCCAGTTCAAGCGAATGCCCAGCTGTGTGCGCAGCGATAAACGACAAGTGTCAAGTCACATTTCGGGATTCTGTACTTGTTGTGTCACAGTAGGACATAGCTATTCTGGAGTATCACTCACCGAGGAGTGCACCTCAGTTGTGCTTACAGTATGGCTAAAAACATGTAAATAAAAAAAAATGTGTGCACTACAGTTTACTGTTGCATGTGCAGACTGGTTTACTTTAGGTATGTCCAAGTCAGTATCATATAGTCAGGTATTATGTAGCTAACTATAACAAATATTTATTTGCATACTTGGTCAGTCCGCAAGTATATCTGGTGAACTATGACTGATACAATGGTCAGACAGCCATGCGAACCCAAGGGGAAGCAGATAAGCTTTTAACTTCACAAACAGCCCCTCCTCATACTTAACATTTCTTTTTTTATTTCTAGGTGTCCTTCCATCGCTTTCCACGTGATCCTGCGATTTACAAGAAATAGATTATTGCCATAAGGAGGGCGAAGGCACTGACTTTCACGTTACGAAGTCTACGAAAATGGAAAAGATCTGAGCGCAAAAAAGGACGGGACACAAGACAAGAAGACGACTACACGAGCGTTTGTCTTGTGTCCCGTCCTTTTTTGCGCTCAAATCTTTTCCATAATGAACCAACATGCCCAACAAAGCATTCGATTAAGTGGCAAGTGCCTACAAGCTCCTGAGGGACACAGCAGTGCCATCAGTATTCAGTTTTGCTAAGGAGCTAAAAGTTCGAAAGCCTTCGAAACAACGTGCACAATAGATGGCGAACATAGCTGCAAAGAGACCACGCCAGGCCCTGTCTCCACAAGAACAAGACAACAGCATCGATGATACTGGGCTGGAAGAGGCAGCTGTGTGTAGCGACAGCAGAATGGAGGCAGAGCAACAAGCATTAGTAGCACCAAACAGTGACATCGTGGTCCCTGAAGGGGAAGTTCAGCGTCTGTTGCGAATCATTTCTGAGCAAAGGACCGAACTGCATACGTGTGGCTGCATCCGTCGCGTCCTTGACCAACACAAGATGGCGGAATTTCAGGGTTGCTAGACCACGAAGCAATTTTGCATATCTCCTATTGAACGCATGCTGACATATTGGGCAATGGTCGTGACGGTGACGCACGCCAAACGCAAGCTGGTACCGATAAATCTTGTCATAGGGTGAACCCGTGCAAGAAAAGGAAAAGTGAAAGTAGAAGCCATAGACGCTGCACAACAATTATGTCAATCACAGTCGTCGGCCGTCGGTAATCTGATCATTCGCCGAAACGCGTCGTCTCTTTTACATCAGTGATCGAACTTACCAGTGTCACAGCTTCTGCTCGTACTATCATGGCAGAACAATATGAAACAATCATGGAAGTTCCTAAATATTGTAGAGTGTCCTGCGCGGAGCGGTGCTGTCTTGTACGGTTACATCACGAAGGCATCCCTAATACGAAGACACGAAGATATCACCAATAGCAAATAAGGGCACGAGGCAATATCTTGCCTGCAAGCTACGTACGTAGTGCAGTAATCCAACGAGCGCGGATCCGGCCCACACTTCATAATTCTCAGTAGCGCCGTAAACACGACCGCCTCATTAAACGTTATCCTACAATATTTTCTGCGCCACCCGCCACTGCAGTCATACCCCTGATACCCCTCGAGCCATAAGATCGCGAAGTACAGAAGAAGATATGGTTACAAGAATGAGCATAACTTCTTCTCCGTCCATATCAGCCGTCTTGGTGCCAATGCCTTGACCATTGTAATACCTTAAGGACATGTCTATGATATGGCTCAGCACATGACATGTATAATTGCAACGTGCTGACAGCTGGCATAACTAACAATAAAACTGTTCTTTGTCGGCCCTTCGCTGTGGTCATTACGGATCTCGACAGAAGGAATGTACCGGCGCAGACAAGGCTAGAAAAGACGAGGGGGGAAGGGAAAGGTATGGTGGGAGGCGCCCAAGAAGAAACCGCGCTGGATACGACGAGGAGAGGCACGCCAGACAGACGCTAACCAATGCGAGGTCGTGCTGTGCGCGACCTGGCATTAGTGACATTGCGCGTTGGAGGCGACGCGGCAGTGAGAGGACCGGTTTATGCCTGTCGCGCCCTTTCATAAGATGGGCAAGACTTCTCGTACGCCCCAATGAAGAAGTTGCACGTCGCTAGCAGCAGCGAGAGTTGGCTCGAGCGCGCTTTGCTGCTTTGACATCTTTCACTGTGTAGAACTGGCTTAAATTATTCAATCCAGCTTTCACCGTTAATTTGGTAATCAGAGGAGTACTGCAAATCTATAGTAGTAAAAGACATTTTTGTGACGCTACCAATACGTAAAATTTTCACGCCCAGCAAAATTTCAGCCCGGCAACCAGCGATGAGGCTGGAATACTAAATTGCGCATTTATAATTGCCGACGTGCCTTACCGCAGATCATATTATCAACAGCCGATGCTCTCTTCGCCGCTATCAGTTTATAGCGTGGATTGCTTGGAATTTGAATTTTAGGGGCGAAGCTCCTTAGGGCTGAGCCTTGTCGTCTGTCACGCTCCATAAAACTGAAACTGAACACCTAAAAAAAAACAAAAAAAAACGAGAACATCTGTGTAAAAAACCGACTCTATGTGTACATCAATCAAGTATATGACAGCACAATACATGATCACCTGCGCCGTCCGTCTATCCCTCGCTCCGTGCATGTGTCCGTCCGTCCGTCCGTCCGTCCGTCCTTTACACTAGTCGGCCACTTCAACGTAGACATTATGGACCTTAAGACCTAGCTTCGCCCACTCGTCATTATTTACTTCGTGGAGATGCGTGTTTTTCTTTTCCCGGACACTTGTTCACCCAAATAGAGTTTCGTATTGCACACGCCGACTGCTACCTTCGTCAACGGCACGACCACGGGACATCTGGTGGAGGTGCTCTTTGGTCATGTAACGGACGTCCCTGTCGGGTCGGGAGCCCAGACCAAATGACGGAGAAGACTCCGTCGCCGTCAGCGACAGTCGAGGCAGCAGCTGAATAAAGGGACAACTTCTCGATCCCAGAATCCTACTGGACGAACCAAAAGCCACGGCAACGATTACAACAAACACGGTGACGCTCGCAGTGTCGCCTGCAGCGATCGTGATGTAGCCGCCCAGGGAGCCACCGGCCTTCGTGGTTCGCCATGTGAAGACACTGAAACCTGGCTCGAGACATTCGAAAGCTCTCAACAATTAACAAGTGGAACTCTAAAGAAAAGCTGCGCCACGTGCCAGCTGCCCCACGTGTAATTTACCTGGAAGAAGCAGCAAGGATATGTTTGAAGAATCAAGAGGCCACACTGCGAACCTGGGATCTCTCACGCAGCACTTTATTGGAGACGTTCATGAGCGCTTTCTGCAAGGAAAGAGCCGTGGCCTTGGTGGAGACCTGGGTGCGGCTCCCGAGCGAAAACGTGACTATCTTCGCGGAAGAAATTACCCTATTGTTCCGCCACGATGACCCTGGCATTCCCGAGGAGAAGAAAGTCCGTTTCCTCATGCCAGTACTCAAGCAAGGGATGATACAGAACCCCCACAAGACCGTCTAGGAATTCTTGTCGGAAATAACTGTGATCCAGAAAAAACTGGAAATGCGCCCCCCGGCTGTACAACCGGCGCTTAGTTCGCGACAGCGCCGCTATACATGCCCTCTGCTCCGGCGATTTGAGCGAAGTCGTCTGAGCCATCGTTCGAAGGAGCTGCGAAAGCTTGTACCTTTTTCATGGCCTGAAGGGACGTCTACTGCTGACGTTGTACGGGAGGAAATTCAACAGTCACTGGGTGTTCCTCAGCCAGCACCACTGCAGTCTTTAGCTCAGAGCTACGCTGTTGCAGTCCGATGTCCCCTTCCCCCCTTCCGCAACATTGTCAAGACACCACATCCCCACAGTTCCGTCGCCTGACACCATCAACGCCGCCACCATCCTCCTGTTAGCGAGTGCTACGACCCGAGGAACACCGACGTCTGGAGTGCCCCCCGACTAACGCGCTCAGTGCTACTACTGCGGAGAGGACGGCCAAGCCACCACCGCTGCCAGTACCGACAGATTGACTGCGTGGGTTCGCTATGGACGCGCCGTCTTCACAGAGGGGTTAACGACCACAGGGCATCGCAGACTACTTCGCAGGAGCCCAGTGGACACTCTGACAACCTTCCCGTTCGCCGTCGCCAGGCCGCTACATCTAATCGCAGTGCCGGCAGCACAACGTCCCTACTAGGGGCCGATCCTCCAGCCGATGTACTTGCAGTTGCTCTACGACGAAATTCCGAATATTCTCCGCCGATGAGGACGATAATTCGGGAGTCACCAGCTACCAGCTCGCAGCTTCTCAGAGAGCGCCTTCGTGCGAGTTCTTCGCCGCAACAATACCTGATGATTCGACCGGACAGCATGGGAGAAAGCCGAGGCAGCCGTGATCCGACGCCACGACCAAACCATAACGCAAGACGACGAACCACCGACCTCGACGTTCTTATCGATGGCCACAATGTCACCGCTTCGGTCGACACCGGAGTCGACCACTCCACCACGAAGGGGCCCGTTCACCGCCAAGCTGCAGAAAATAAAGACCACTTGGGATGACTCTGAAATTCGGACAGCTGGGCGCCACCTAGTAACGCCGACTGGAGTCTGCACGGCGAGAGTCACGATTGACGGCCCAGACTCATTATGCGACCTTTGCGGTTCTACAGCATTGTTCGAGGGACGTCATTCTAACCATGGATTTCCTGAAACAGCACAGAGCAGTCATTCACTTAGGGTCGAAGTCAATAACGCTTTTTGCGGAGAATGCCAATGCCACGGTCAATGCGGACAAAATCAGACATCATGGTTTAAACGCGAGAGAAGTGCCGGTCAGTGTTCCGTCTTTCTCCAGTGTCATTTCAGTCGGCACTGAAGAACCCACAGACTTAGAAGGCGTGATCGAGGACAACCAGCGCCTGCTTTTTAACCGCCAGACTTGCGTCGCAAGGTGCATCGCCGAGTTACGTCATGGCAAAGCAAACACGCTGATGACAACTTCCGGCGACGAATATACACACCTCATCATTGCTACGATGGTCGCCTAAATGGATGAATTCGTGGACGCGAGCAATGCTTTCGACCTCAGCGATGTTACCGAACCTGCTTCGATAAATCTAGATCCCTACCAGCTTTTGACGTCAATGCGAGCCTTCCGAAGCACAAGCAAGACCAGCTCAAAGCCCTACTCCTGCAATTCAAGTATTGCTTCTCGTCATCTTCAAGAATCCGACAGACCCTATTTGCAAAACACCGCCTCATAACAGAATAAAAAATTGAAGGACACTTTGTACATTCTAAAGTGTGTTCGGCGAAAGCGTGTGGCCGTTGCACTGACTATGCCATGTCTTTTTTTTCTTTTACACTCTCAGTGGGATAACACACAAAGCGAATGTGTGCGTGTTTTCTTTTTTTAATTTTTTACCGCGAGTCGCAGCGAGACGCCAGACTAATCTTCCTCCGTTCGCGTGCGTTAGTGTTTTCTCGCGCTTTGTGCATCGTGCAAACGCCATAGCGTTCCAGAGCTTAAATTGACGGGCCCTTTGTAAATTCGAAAGTGTATTGAATTGAACGCCTGTGTCCATGAACGCCTGTGTCCATTGAGACGGCGTCGGTCAGAATGATTGCCAACGCTAGGCAAAGCGAAGCTACGCAAGCAAAGAGCGAGCGCTGTAGAGTCCGACGCGACCGGCGTCCGTTTGCGCATCCCGGCGGCCACCTGGCTCCGTGCCAGAGCTCGGATGGACAGGACGGACGGACGGACGGACAGACGGACAGACAGACAGACAGACAGACAGACAGACAGACAGACAGACAGACAGACAGATTGACGGATGGACGGACGGACAGACAGAGGGACGGACAGACGGACGGACGGACAGACAGACAGACGGATGGACGGACGGAAAGACAGAGGGACGGACAGACGCCCGGACGGACGGACGGACGGACAGGACGGACAGACAGACAGACATACATACAGACAGACAGACAGACAGACAGACAGACGGACGGACGGACGGGCGGACAGACAGAGGGACGGACAGACGGACCGACGGATGGACGGACGGACACAGACGGACGGACGGACACGGACGGACGGACACCGGACGGACACAGACGAACGGACAGACGGACGGAAGGACGGACGCCGGACGGACACCGGACGGACGGACGGGCGGACGGACAGACGGACGGACGGACGGACACTGGACGGACGGAAGGACGGACAGGCGGACGGACGGACGGACGGACACCGGACGGACGGACGGACGGACAGACGGACGGACACCGGACGGACGGACGGACGGACGGACACCGGACGGACGGACGTACGGACACCGGATGGACGGACACCGGACGGACATGAGCATGATACATTAAAGGCTTTCGCCTTAAAAGTGCCTGACCAATCCTTCAGAGCACGCATCGAGTTTCGACGCGAGATAGCGAGGATTTAAAGAAACAGGTTAATTAATAATGTATAAAACAGCGCATAAATGGAACACAGCGAAAGAAGTACATATGTACGGGCGCTGACTACCGACTGAAGGTTCATTGAAAGGAACCAGAAAATTCAAAGAAGGCGTGAATAAAAATTTGGTAACAGTTTTTCTTTCTCATGGACGTGACGTCGGGTTTCGCTCTCTAATAGATCAAGTGGCGGCACGCTGATACACATCTCCCCTTTTTCGGTGATTAAAAATGCCTCAAACATTTTTCCAGCACGCGTGTCAGGATAGCGTTTAAAAGGGGTGACGTCAGACAGGCTGGGGGTGCATCCGTGCCTGGCGCCATGTACAGCAGAATTCCTTCCTGTATTGGTTTTGTTCTCGCAACCGATCATTAATGCATCGCCCGGTCTGTCCCACATACACCTTTCCGCATGAACATCGAATCTCATAAACGACGAAAGTCGCACACTTGGTGAAGGGTTGGTGTGTTACTTGGAGCACGTGGAACTTCCTTTTCCTTTTTCATTCACGAGCCGGCACATGCGACCCATACATTGCCGTACATTGCGCATTTTTTGGCTTACATAACTCTTTCATGTACCGCTGGATGGCGACTTTAGCACAAGTTCTGCTAGAGTTACTGTATATGCTACCGCAGGTAGATGCTCCTGAAGGAGCCATATTTATCAACTCTAAAGTTCTGCGTTCAATCAGCGACACTTTTCTGGCTGTTAAACCGCTTTTAAGTGCGGGGCACTTCGGGGGCACAGTTTGTCGTCCATCCATACATCTCACATGGCGTGATCACGCTGACAGTAAAGCGCTCCCTACAAAGCTTGCAATACAACTGGTCGTAACAACGCTTTCAGTGCACAAACCCCGGTTTAGATGAACGAAAAAGGTTTAAAATAATATATTTACCGATATATCCAAGAAGTAATTGCATTAATTTACTTACAATCGCTAAAACGTTTCCCAAACATAGGGCTGACTCCAGCGGGCCGCGAGAAAGGGCGCCACTGCCTCGTCGAGCGAGCAAATGCTCTTTCCCCTGCGCCGCATCTGTGTCAGCGCTGCGCTGGCGCATCGCTGCGTCGCTACGTGACTACATCTGATGGGGGAAACAACCTGACGGAAGTCGATGAAGCGCAGCAAAATGCACCGCACATGGCGCACACCGACTATGTGAATACGCCTAGCAAGATTCCACTCGTGCCGGGGAACCATACAGGCTTACCTTAAACATTGGCGTCATTGACGCTTTGGTAAATGGAGCAGTGGGAACTTTACAAAACGGGAATCACTGGGTGCCCGTGCGACAAACTTCCACAGGTTTCACAGTAGTAAAGCTCCCATACGTTTTTTTTTTTTTTATTACGCTCTCCCCATGAATTCCTACAGCGACCACGAGGGTTTGTTTAAACATTACGGACTTTAGTCGTATGGGATAAAGATGTACCATCCGGCGTCAACGTGGGTGCATCCACGGTAAACGGTACTATAGCTGCCAAACCCTAATGGAGATTTGCAAGCTTTCTAATATCAATGTACAGTAAGCATTCAGTACTTCTGTAAGGACACGTTTTGCTTTAGTGTTATACCGATTACTCTGACGGAAGGATCAAAAATTTTTTTCAGTCGAGGAAGCACCAAACAGTGTTATGCTTGGATTACGCTATATTCTGGCATATGCAGCGAAGGCGTTATAAAATCAACTTTCATTATCATCAAATTAGTGGACTTCGTCGCACGAGTGCCACGCTTCTCGTTTGCATCGAAATAAACCACAGACATGGAGTGCATTAACCCAGTGTAAACATACGAGGCTTCATAGAGTTTTTAATGTTTTTCCTGAAATAGCTGACTGAGAAGGAAGGAGTGGAAGAGATATAATTACAAATTCTAGGCTGCTTAAACACAGCTGCTTAAAAGTAACCTTTTTTAAGCAGCTGTGCTGGTTAAAAAGTAACTTGCTATTCAATTTCAGAATACTTAGGTCCCGCACTTTCAAGTCTTAACTGAATGGTTTTTTTATTTCTTCCATACCAGGATGTAAGCTACTCTGCTTACATTTTAATGAAAACAACAGACAATGAAGCAAAGGGAGGTATGGAGGACATCATTTCTAGTCGTTTTACAGCAGCACAATAGTTGCCCTATAAATGCAAAGAAATTGTGGACGAAAGGACAATTTGGAGCGATTGGACAGGGAATATACAGCTGTTGGACAACAAGTCCGATGATCTGCCAATGGAGCTGCGGCAGCTATCGTCGTCCCGGCAACTTCATTGGGCAATTCTGTGCAAGCAAACTTTGGAGCGTTAGCCATCGCCGCTCCATTCGTGGAATGTAAGGTGCGCTATCCGAAGGCTTTAGGTTCTCTATACTTAAAGGCGGCAAGTTGTCTTTTCACCCGCTTTAATTTCACTGCCTTTATATTACAATCACTACACTATACTTAAAGCCTACTAATAATGCCCCCCTATACCTTCTTTCGATTAGTTGTCTGTTGGTTTTGTCAGGTTGTGTCTAACGAAGAAAACGAGCCCTTAATCCATTCTGCTTCTTATTACCTCAAGCTTACATCAGTCATATTACCAGTACTTTCAATAAATATCAAAAGGAAGACCTTAAGTTGATTTTACATTTATGTAATGGGTGTGAAATGCTTATTTTCATTGTAAATGTTAAGACATATATTCTAGTTAGGCATGGAGCAATTCAGGGTTTCTCACCGATTTTGGGTCCTCGTAGTACGGGCCCTGGTGATCCTGGCACGGCTTAAACATCTGAAACTCGTCCACCTTCGGCGAAGAAGGACTGGCGAACTTGGGGGGCGTAGTACACTCCTTTGAGGCTAAACGAGATTCCAAGAGGAATCGAGAGGCCCGCCTTCTCCACCTCCCGAAGCAGTGCCAAGCTTTCATTCTGTAAACATACGCGAAAGAGAGAGTGAGGAATTGCGATTCCCTGACGCATGTCGACGTCACCAAAGTGTCTAAAAAATTGGCTGTGGCTGAACTCAGTTATGCCTGGGTGTGCGTAGTGAGGTGTAGGGTTAATCTTATTTGACAGATTTAGTTGAGCGTCCACAACCGTTTTCCGGATACCCAACTTGATCTGTCTATTGTGTAGCTTGGTGCTCTGTACGGTTACGCTTATCGAGGCGTGCGGCTCGTTCTTCCTCCGTCTCCTCGGCTCGCTGCCTGCTCTTGGTTTCGTTCCGACGATGAAACCTGGCATCTTTCAGTCTCTCCGACTCAATTTCCATATCTGTCAATGAATCCCACCGAGCCGTCCCTATCATATAAACGATGCAACGCCGGCTCCTCCTCTGTTAAGTTTGAACAGCGTGACTGAACGCGGACAGAGTAGAACACGCACACACATAAATACAATACTGACTTTCAATTGGAAACGCGGTTGGAAAGGGAGATTCACTGGCTCCTCCTCTGACGTCATGCCGGATGACGCGGCGAGCGGTGCGGCCACCGGCCACAGCGAAACGGCGAGCATACGGTCAATGTAGCTCTCGCTACAAAATGTAATTACTCTCTCTTTTGAACCAGCAGCTTTCATTAGTTAACACTGACCAGGAGCAATATCTTCGTAGGATTACCCTTGATGGCGAGAACAAGTGATCTGCATTGCACGTTATCGAAATATGACGCAAGTGCGAACGTAAAGGAATTCGTTGTTTGTCTTAACAAAAATAGTCACTCGGTCTCTCATGCATTTTTCTAAGGCTACTCGAAGGGTATAGCCATCTTTTTCTTACTAGATAGTACTGATCTCTCCACACCTACCCTCCTCACCAACATCTATCTGCACCCAAAAGGGGGAGCTTTATTCTAAATGTAACTTGTACATAAGGTAACGTGGTGTTGCACTCCCTCCGGGAGGGCAGGCACTGAAAGCTTCGTGCACGTCACATGGTTTGGCCATGCCTCCGGCGTCGGTCCACTTTGACTAAGCGGTGACATCGTATCAAGACGTTATCATGTGACGCCATAGAGACGTTATTAGGTGATACGATCACACGATCCCTTCCTTTGATCACTCATGTTGACGTCGATGCCGCTGGCTCCGACGGCTACTTTTGTGGTTTAATTACGCATGTAGGGCTTTAGCCTTAGAAGCTAACCAACCATTTTCATGTGCGAAACCTCATGACTGTGTGACGTCAGTATAAGATCAGAGCTCACACACGGACTCATACATGTTGTGCGGCCGTGAAGTACCAGGAAAGGTGATTCACGGCGAAACGCCTAGTTATGCAGATTGTTGTTATACCCGCCATTTACAAAGGCCATAAGCGACGCAAAGGCGATCTTTCGGCGATTCTTCCTCCGTTCGATAGCGCAGCTGTTTAGGCTCAGAGTAAGGCCGGTGTGGTAGACAAAAACTTGGCGGGTACTAGCCACAGAAACAGGGTATGTACCAAGCAGCTCCTCGCATAGCATAGCCGTGCATAGTATACTATAGCAAGCGGGAAGAAAAGGTAGTCAGGCCAAGGAGGAGTGTAGCAAGGATAAGGAGGACGGAAAGCAGGGGAGATGGTAAAGCACCGCATAGCCTTGTACAGTATAGTTCAGCAAGGGATAGGAATTTTTTCTTAGATTTGACATCCCTGCTGGGTAGCTCCTCCTTTGTAGGAGGCGCTAATCATTGCTTGTTAAACTGTTTACACACACTGAATAAACCCGGCCTAGTTTAGCCACGAAGTTTGCCTTTGCTAAAGACTCTATTTTTGCGTATATTATTCTGTCCCGCTGCGGATGTTATGACGCCCTTTCTTTCAAAGCGCGTCTCTGCAACAGTTCATAGTCTGAGCGAATACGTACGACAGTGTGTCCATAGGTGTAGTCTCTCCCACGGACAAGGTTCTGAGGCAGCGTCTCCATGGCCACTGGAAAGATGAGGCAGTCACTAAAATTCCTCACCGGGTAAGATAGGTGCGAAACGGCGATGAACATCGATGGAGTGAACACGGTCCTGGAAAAAAAATACAGAATTGTAAATACAGCGATTGAACTCCACTCAACGGCAAAGCAAAATCAATCTATGCGCATACAACCAAAAGGAGATGCCGGGTTTTGGCTACAATCCATGGTTACGGCAATTTACATGAAGTATTGATATGTCATCCACCTGCGTCATATGTCGTGGTGCACGTAATTAGTGTGGCATCGGAGACTGCGATCATCATCAGCAGCAAGCAGCGCGGCTCGCCCGGCTCGTGACGCTCGCGCTACGAGTGAACTCGCGTTTGCCTGATTCCATGCTGATGTGGAATGAAATACCACAGATGTCTCGTTGATTGAGTGTCGTGCGTTATAACAGTGGCGACGAGGACAACGAGGACCTCAACGAGGACCTCAATGAGTCCTGGACCCGCAAAGTCATGAGCGTGGGACGGCCACCAGTGTTTGAAGGAACGTGGTCAACGTTCCGAGTTCGCCTCGAGGCCTACTTCGAAGCGCAAGACATCACGGACGCGACGAAGCGACGAGCGGTGTTAGTGGCCTCGCTACCGGACAGCGCGATTCGAGTGATCCAGGGACGTTGCCATCCGATGCAAATCAACGCACTCAACTACGACGACGCCGTAAAGCACCTCGAGGAGTACTACGCCCCGGAAGTCAACGAAATAGCGGGAAGTTATGCTTTCTTCACGCGATCACAGAAAGAAGGAGAGAGTGTACAGGAATTTATTGCCGAAATAAGGCGGCTGGCAGAAAAATGCAATTTCGGATCGTCTCTCGAACGCATGCTGCGAGACCGAATCATGTGTGGAATCTTAGATGAAGATGTGAGACGACATCTGCTGACATTGAGGAAGCTGACGCTTACGGAAGCAGAGGATTTCGTTATCTCAGCCCAAAACGCTGCCGCTAATGCTAGAAGCATGTAATCTACATATCAGAGTAGCATCCACTTCATGCGGCCGCAGAATCGGCCAAGAAAAGGGCAACCGAAGGCCGAAAGCACAACATCTTGCCTTAGGTGTGGCAGTGAAGCTCACTCGAACGAGCAGTGCTATCACGTCCGTACGGTACGCCGCCGGTGCGGTAAACGAGGACATCTCGCTCGAATGTGCCGAGCACAAACTCAGTGGAAGCCCGGTGGTGCTTACGCCCTGTCGGCAGCATCTGATGATAGCTCGGAAGATGAGAAGAAACTCTACACTATAGTGGCTCATAAAACGACTGGTGGCCGCATGGTTAAGCCAATTTTCAAGAAAATCACTTGGGATGGTGTGCCTGTTACTATGTTGATCGATACGGGGTCACCTGTGAGATAACTCAATTGAGATAACTCAATGAGCCTGTTCAAGCAGAATCAAAGCAGATGGCCGCCTCCAAGCAGCACCACTCTCACACTGTCGTGTTTTTTGGGAGAACTTCCAGTGGTTGGAGAACTGCACATGAAAGCAACCTGTGATGGACACGACGTACAGGTCACCCTGGTTATCGTCGATACACCTGGACCAGCGCTATGCGGAAGGGATACGATCAAGGCGTTTAACAACTGTGGAGTGGCCATGATCATTCCAAATGTTGTCGCAAACTTGAACACGCCCAACGAAGACCGCACAAGCCAGCAACTGCAGACCTTGCTCACGGAGTTCGAAGATGTGTTTTCGCCAGGTTTAGGACTATACAAAGGTCCACCTGTGAAGCTGATCTTGAAAGAAAACGTCACGCCGCGCTTTTGCAAACCACTTGTGGTGCCATATGCTTTGACAACCAAGGTGTCTGATGCTTTGGACTGATTAGTTGGTGACGGCGTTATATCACCGGTTATGGCAGCAGAATGGGCGATGCCAGTGGTTCCGGTCGTTAAAACTGATGGGTCCATTTGACTGTGTGGGCATTTTCGGCTAACAGTGAACATGGCCACCGTGACGGAGCAGTACCCATTACCTCGTGTGTACGACATCTTTGCAAGATTGAACGGCGGTGAAATATTCAGTACATTGGATTTGACTCAAGCGTACAACCAGCTGCCCCTGGATGACGAGGCTAAGAAGCTGACTGTCATAAACACTCACAAGGGCCTATTTTGCTTCAATAGACTTCCTTTGGGAATCAGCTCAGCTCCGGCCATCTTCCAGAGGCATATTGATTCCCTCTTCAAGGATCTTCCGGATTTACAAGCCTATCTGGATGACATCATAGTGGCCGAAAAGCGCGATGACACTTCATTGTTAAAGCAAGTCCTGCAGTGACTATGGGCTCAGGCATCAAGAAATGTAAATTCATACAAGAAGAAGTCACCTTCCTTGGACATCGAGTCGATGCTAATGAGCTCAAACCGAAGGATGACAACATTAAAGCAGTTCTCCAAGCACCGGTCCCCAAGTCGGTGAGCGAACTGAAATCTTTCCTGGGCTTAATCAACTATTATGCCAAATTTTTGCCGAACGTTTCCACAGTACTAGCCCCATTATACAATCTGCTTACTAAGGGAGCTACGTGGAAATGGCAAGAGGTACATGAGGAAGCGGTTCGAAAGGTTAAGCAGGCCATACAAGCGTCAAAGTTTTTGACACACTTTGATCCTAACAAACCTTTGAAGTTGGAATGTGACGCTTCACCTGTAGGAGTGGGGCAGTACTTTCCCATCGCATCAATGGAACTGACTATCCGATAGGATTTCGCTCCAGAACTGTGTCCAAAGCAGAACGAAACTACTCCCAGCTAGAAAAGGAAGCGTTGGCCCTTGTATTCGGCGTGACGCGATTTAAGGACTACTTATATGGCAATCACTTTGTTTTGATGACCGACCATAAACCCCTGACGGGTTTGTTTTACCCAGGCAAAGCCATTCCTCCCATGGCTGCGGCAAGGACTCAGAGGTGGGCACTTCTCTTGGACAATTACCATTACACATTGCAGTATCGCAGGGGAACAGAAAACTCGAATGCTGATGCCTTAAGTCCCCTGCCGTTACCAAACAAGTTACACGATACCAGCACAGAAGATCCACCAGAGTATGTCCTGTACTCGGAATGCTTGGAGAAAAGGGCGATTAGTGTCAGAGATGGGGCACATTTTACAAAAATGGATCCTTTGCTGCAGCAAGTGAAACTTTGGATTAAGAAAGGCTGGCCGAAATTTTTGTCTGAAGAGCAGATCCGCTTCCGGCCGTACGTCAGTAGGAAGGCTGAGCTGACTTACCACCAAGACTTGGTCCACTGGGGACACCGCATCGTGCTTCCGACCGCTCTAAACCGACGCATCTTGGACTTGCTCCATGAAACGCATCCAGGCATGGCGACCATGAAGAACATCGCAAGATCCCTGTTTTGGTTTCCGGGGTTAGACGGTGAGATCGAGCGATTGGTGCGTGAATGTCCTGCTTGCGTACAGGCAGCGGCGATGCCTCCAGCGCAAACACCTGTACGATGGCCCACGACGGGAGAGAAATGGAGCCGGTTGCACGCTGGCTATGCAGGTGCTATAGAAGGACACATGATACTGGTACTCGTGGATTCCTAAACGAAGTGGATGGAAGCAGTCCCAACGAAATCGGCAACAGCAGAAGTGACAGTGGAGGCTCTCAGGGCTATGTTTGCAAGGTTCGGTCTACCTCGTATTCTTGTGACGGATAACGGACCTCAGTTCACGGGTTTCCACTTCCGCAATTTCCCAGCTCAGAATGAAGTAAAACACGACTACAGCGCCCTATCATCCACAATCAAATGGTTTAGCGGAGCGGGCCGTAAGAACGTTGAACGAAGGCTAGAAGAAAAACAAAGAAATTCCGCTACAAACTCGAATATCAAGACTTCTCTTCCGTTATCGCCGCACGCCAGTGAAGGAGGGCAAGTCACCAGCGGAGCTCTTACTAGGATTTCAAATACGAACAAAACTCGACTGCATTATGCCGACCACCGAGGCTGTAAAAGCAAAGCCGTGCAATGAACGTGAACAGCGATGGCAGGTTGGACAACGTGTTTAGACTCGAACGTTCCGGCCACGGAAAAAGTGGATACCAGGTATCGTGCGGGAACAGCAGGGAAGGCGCATGGTCACAGTGGACACGACTCAGGGAACGGAACGGCGGCATTTTGACCAAGTGCGACGGCGGGACGTTTCGGTTGACGAATCGTGCGACACCGACACGCTATCGCCCCGTCAAGATCATTCGGGCGAAAGCGCAAGAGATTCTCCGACTCCGGCAACTCAACGTTTGCGGCACTCAACGCGGCAGTGCCGTGCTCCAGATCGTTTGAACTTTTAAGAAGGGAAGAAGCTGTGGCATCGGAGACTGCGATCATCATCAGCAGCAAGCAGCGCGGCTCGCCCGGCTCGTGACGCTCGCGCTACGAGTGAACTCGCGTTTGCCTGATTCCATGCTCATGTGGAATAAAATGCCACAGATGTCTCGTTGATTGAGTGTCATGCGTTATAACAATTAGAAACGTTGGCTGTGTAGTTACTTGTGTTTCGGATATTAGGTTTCTCTATTTGGCTCTTCTTTCATTTCAAACAATTTTCGTGTTAAGAAGCATTAGAGGTTAAATTAATAGGACTGCCGCTGCCCTCAGTACAATGTTTTTTTTTTCTTTTTTTTTCAGTCGACTACGCCAACAATTACCACATGAGCCCTGTAGTGAGTGTTATAAAAGGTGACTATTTAAATGCCCCCCCCTGCGATCTCTACGCCTCTCAAAAGAAATGAATCAACTCCCGCTGAGGTTAGTTACGAGTGTCACAGTATTTGTATGAATTTGCTAAATGTACTGCAGGTATATATTTTTCTATGTGTAAAACCTTCAATCTCCTAATTACGCACACAATTTTAAAAATTATCAGGCACAATCGTAAATAATTCCTGTTTGAGACAATCGGTATCTTCTTAATTTTGATACACGCTGTAAAAGTCCCACCCCATTATTGCTACATTTCATCCCTTCGAACTGTGTCTCACACGTGTGACTTACTTCGCACACACTAAACTGTTTCATTGTCGTCGTTTATGAGAAGGAACACGTGAGCGCGTGGCCTGCGCTCTGCGGCAGCTTCCTACAGGGGCATCAGCAGACAGCTAAAGAAACAACGTCTGCTTTGGGTGTCATCTATTGCCAAATAAGATAACGAGTCAAGGATAGCGTACAACCACTGCAACGCGTCCTCTGCTGCCAAGAAATCGAGCGTGGTGCGCGAGCATGGTCGAAACAGAGAAGCTTTGCCGCTCGGCCTACGCGAGTTGCACTTCAACTGAACTCGACGTATATGGGCAAACTGCACTTGGACAGGTAGCGCCACTAGCGCGGCGAGTTTCAGCGCCGCCGCGGCCGCCTCCGCATCGCTGGAGTGACCACAAACCCCTCCGTGCGCTATTGGTACAGCGCGCGTGAGCCCGACTATGTCTTTTCCAAACGCTGCGTTTTAGAATGTCTAAGGCTTGAATAATGTGTTCAGGGATACGTGATAACACCGTTAAAAAGGTGGCAGCTCTTGCTAAGCACGCCATGTCCACAACGATAAAGTAACTCAGCGGGTAGACGCAAGATGACCGAGTTCGGCTTGTCCACCAAACGCTGGTGAAGGTGCCGTCGAAAACCGTCGAAATGAATAGTAGGTAACGGTTTCCATTCCCTGAACTTGTTTCGTTTTATTCCTCTCCGTTGTATTGAAGCTCTCTGGCAGAAACGCGTCATTTACACTATTCACGAATGTAGACCTCACAAGTGTATAAACGCCGCGGTATTATGCAGCCGTAAGCGTGTAGTCCGAAAGCATAGGTTTGCCGAATACAAGGAGATAATACCTGAAAAGCACAAATATAGCCAGGTTGAAACAAAACGAGGGGCTTGCTAAGTTTACTTAAACCGCTAACCTATATTGACACATTGCAGTAGACTTATGCATTCAGCTGGGAATATAATCATCGCACATTGTGTGCAGTCCCAATGCCTTTTTTTTTTTTTGATGGTTCAAAGATTAGCTGAAGTGTGTAAGTCACCATCATAGTGGCTGGAAAGCAGGTGCGAGTAAACTGTTCCAGCCTTCTTGTAAAGAAATGTAAGGAAAATATGTTGGTTGCTGGGTAGCAAGAAGTGGCATTTGTCATGTCCAGAAAATGCCTGTTGCAGGTTTTAGTCGTTTTTTTTTTTGTGGGCTCCTAGACTGTTTTGTCAACGCTGCGCACCATCAATCAGAACGAAAATGCAATAATGTTCGCGTGCTAGTCCATCAGCGAGACTACACACCGTGATTAGAAGGCCTTGCTATGACTACAATAACGTGAAAACCATGCACGGTCTATCTGATACAGTGCTCCTCCAAGTTCTGACCAGCTGATAAAGCAACAACACCCTCATACGATTACAAATATGTCTTGTTTGTCACGAAGAGAGCGCTGAAACCAACGTTGGTGTCTCCTCTCTGCGCGAGCTTTGGAAAAGCGGTAAAATTTCATTCCCAGGTAAATTATTGCAAGCATTTTGGTGGCCCCAGAGTCCAAAAAGCAGTGATGCAGAACTATCGATAGCACTATCGATACTATCGATACTTGAGTGACTATCGAACTATCGATGGTACAAAATACTATCCATAGCGCTATCGATAGTACGTTTGATAGTATAGTATCGATGGTATAAAAGCAACTGCGTGAACTGATTGTTGCGTAAACTTCGTTCCTCGGGTGCGTGGTAAATGGTGGAGCAGAAGGAGCAGGCTAAATCGCAAGAATGCTCAAATGCTGCTGTTCATTCACCAGTATGCTTCGCTGATACATGATAATTAAGTTGCAATGCTCATCTGTAGCAGAAGGGAAGCCGTTACTTTATGGTGGAACTGCGCCGCTTCAAATTTATATCGTATTTTGCTATTTGAAAGTAAAAATATCATGTAGTAAATGTTGGGGTTTTACATCCCAACATAAAAATATCAGGAACTAAGTTTGTTGATTGTAAGATGTAACTTATTGCTTTTGAATATGAATTTCTCAGATGGCTACGATCCGGCATTTTCGCTGCGGTAATAATTTATCGCTTTCACCAAAATATTCCTCATAAACGAACAGAGTATTGCTGATAGTAGGCTATCGGGAATGTTTTGGCAATATCGCCGGCCAACAACGGCATAATTATTAACAGCACTATCAATAGTATAACCTGTAATAATGCAACCGACGCTATACTACCGATTGCGTTATCGGTAATACTATCGGCAATTTCGATAGTTTCCTTACACAATCGATAGTTTCTTTGAAACTCTCAATAGTCCAATTACCGATAGCTCTGCATCACAACCAAAAAGTTTGTTGTTAAAAAGCAGAACTACCAAGAGATCAGAAATACATGTTCATTGAGCAAAAAGATAAGCACATACGTAAAAAAAACCGCCAGACCTGCGCGGAAGCTGCAGCACAGTCACAGCGAAAGTTGGAAGAGCGGCCTTTCCAGAGCCTTTTTTAAACACTCTTGGGGCAACTACTACAAGCTCACTTGCATGGTACCCACTACGCCATAAATCATAATTTTTATATAGTGGGGAAGCGTTCACTACGCCATTATTCGTCATTCTTCGGAAAAGCGTGGTACGCGCTACACACTTGTAAGGCATTATGTGCACATTGTTGATGCTGTGGCTGACGACGATGAAAGATTACGCCTGAGGCATTTGTCATGGGTTGGAGCACTCAACGACCCGTTCGTCACGGAATTCGCATTGTGTGACGCCTAGTCGCTTGTTTACTTTTCTAAAACGCTTTATTGCACACGTTAACGCTATTCCTTACCCGACATGGCGCCTGCATGGGGTCAGTTTGCAACGAAGTTTGAAGCACCGGTGTAGCTCAGTGGTGGTGGGCTGAGCTGCCACGCAGAACGCCCGGGTTCGATTGTCATTCTGTCCTCGGTATTTTTTATTTCTTGAGTTTTTTTTTTCCTTATTCAGCGCGATAGTGCTTACAGTCAGCGGCGGCGGCGGCGAAAAATCTGGCGCGAGACCTGCCGCGAAACGGTGCTCCCAAAGCCACAATCACGCCAGCGACGCGCGTGCCGCCGCTAGAGGTGCTCCTGTCCGCCACGAGTTAGCAGCTTGGGTAGTGATCATAAACGCATAATATTACAAATGGGATATAAAACTGAAAATAAGAACATAGAATCAAAGTTTGGCAGCTCGTATCTAAATGACAAACAAATAACAAATATAGCCGCAAGAGTCGAGGAAAAAGTAGACAAACTACCAGGCAAAGACTGGAAGTATACACCAGAACACAGTGAGTTCAGTGTGTGCCGCCATACTTAGGCAGCACGTCGCGCCATCTGTCGCAAGCGCGACGAAGCAACACCCTGAACTGCCAAGCTAGCAGATGCCCCGAAATTAAAACGCGGATCTTCCCAACCCGAGTCCGGCTGTCGGCATGTTTCACGCGTTTCCTCTCCTGGAAAATTGTGCTATTTTCTTGTGAAGCGTCGGGACTACCTTCCTCGACAGTCCGGAAAGACTACAGCACGTGCATTGCAGACTGCGGAGGCAACTTTATCAGGTACGCACCATCGCGATGGAAAGAAACGCGAACAGCGCAGAGCATGGCTCTCGACTCAGTCAAACTGCGACATGCCTTGACTGTCGCTAGGCAAAACTTCTGCGTTCAGCCGGCCTTACCGTAGCGCAAGTATCCCACTCCGGCTTGCGTTCATTTACCGCATGTGTTTATCATTTGCCAGTCATGCCTGGCACTCGGAATACACACGCGGTGCGAAAGTGCCAGCCAGAGCAAGATTTTATAGTGCTACGGTGACGCCTGCCGGAACGCACCGATTCGCCTAACGACAGTCAAGGCATGACGCAGTTCGACTGAGTCGAAAGTCACGCTTTCCTCCGTTCACGTTTCTTTGCATCGCGATAGTACGCCGTTACATTTGTACTAAACGTGCGCAGTGTGCGTGCACACGTGAGTCGTAATATCTACTATTATTGGTTGTGGCCTGCGAAAGAGTAGGGCAATGATTTGGTGCCGCATACTACAGGCATACTGCACGCAAATTACTGCTGTGAAGCGAAGTAGATGGTATCAAGCTTTTATACATGCAGTAAGTGTACTTACTCGTACACTTTTAGTAGCCTCATAGTTTTTCCTGTTGATTGCAATGATCCACTGGCGGCGGAGCTCACCGTTTTTGGTTGCGGATGGAAGGCTGTGACATCTGAAAACACTGCACCGGAACGATTCCCGCGTCGTGTTGTGATCTTCACAGACAGTGCTGAGTAATATCATTTTCTTGCGCTGATTGTTTTCGCATCCAAAGACGTCGCAGTGGTGCCCAGACGACTTCTTGTAAGCGGGAGCAGCGTGAATAGGCGCTTTCTCGTATTTTAAAGTCCCAGAGACGCGGCTTGCAATGTTCACTTGCGCAACAGATGCACGCCTTGGCAGTTCAGAACGAAATGGCGTCTGGGTGCGAGAGTGCGCCGCCGAGAGCCTAGGCGCTTGGGTGCGAGATAGGCGTGCTCTTGTCTATAGCGAGCTGCTATATGTAATCACGAAAGAAATGGAAAAAGAGAAGAAAACTATTTGTTGGAAAGGAAAGAGAAAGCCAAAAAGTTGGTGGAACAAAGAAATCCTGGAAGCGATCGAGAAGCGACGTGAGGCGTCACGGGAGCACAGACAGGCAAAAAAGGAGAAGCGGCCACAGGATGAAGTCAACCAAATATGGGAAATATATTTAGAGCAAAAATCCATTGTGCAGAAATTAGTCGAAGCAAAAATTAAAGGTGAAAGTGAACGCTGGATGACAGAGAATTCGCGAAAAGAAGAAGGCCACGCCTAGGATATTTTGGAGCCACCTAAAAGCGCTAGGTAGGAAGTCTGTCACAATGCAACAACATATGGTAGATGAAGGAGGAAATCAATTGGAAGGGTATGAAGCAGTAGGTTACATCCGAAAGATAACAGCCGATTCGTTTAAAAAGGTCGCCCAGGGGATTCTCCCGATGAGTAAAAGTACGCAAAGGAGTGCAACCGACGAAGATGTAGTACTAGAGAATTTATATTGGAAGAAGGCCGAAGGAAGAATTCCTAAGCGCACTACTCCGGGCTTAGATGGGGTTCCCTTCAGCCTCATTAACGAACTAGGACATAACACTAAAGAAGTACTGCTGAAAGCCGTAGAAAAGTGCTTACAGGAGAGGGAAATACCAGAAAGTTGGCGAAAAAGTAGAATGAACTTAATCTATAAAGGCAGGGGAGAAAAGGATAACATTCGCTCGTATAGACCGCTAACCATTACATCGGTGCTATACAGGTTGGCAATGCAGGCAGTAAAATTAAAAATAGAAGCGTGGGTACAACAAAATGATATTTTGGGAGAACTTCAGAATGGATTTCGAATCGACAGGCGGTTAGACGATAATCTGTTTGTTGTTACCCAGAGTATAGAAATATCTAAAATTGAAAACAGGCCCTTATACGTAGCTTATCTAGACATGACTGGGGCGTATGACAACGTTAATCAGGAAATTTTGTGGGATGTATTGAAGGAAGTGGGCATAGGTGACGACTGTATACAGCTTTTGAGGGAGATATACCGAGAAAATACAGTTTGTATAGAATGGGAAGGAATACGTAGCAAGGACAGCGTTGACATTAGCAAGGGGCTGAGACAGGGATGCACTTTGTCCCCGCTGTTATTCATGCTGTACATGGTGAGGATGGAAAAAGCGCTAGAATGTAGCAACATTGGATTTAATTTGTCACACAAACAGGTCGGCACGATGGTTGAGCAGAAGCTTCCAGGTCTATTTTATGCTGATGATATTGTCTTATTTGCGGACAGTCAAGATGATATACAGCGACTGGCAGATATATGCGGAAGGGAATCCGAGGCTCTAGGACTAGGATTTAATGCAACAAATGTGGATTCATGGTATTCAATGATCACGAAGACCATGCGGTCTTAATACAGGGCCAAGAAATACCGAGGGTAAGCGAGTACAAGTACCCTCGGAGTATGGGTAAATGAGGGGAATAGACATATGGAGGTACAAGAGAAAGCATCGGTAGCAAAGGGAAAGAGGAATGCTGCAATTATGAAGCACAGGGCTTTATGGGGATACAATAGGTACGATGTGCTTCGAGGGCTGTGGAAGGGTGTGATGGTTCCGGGGCTTACATTTGGGAACTCAGTGGTGTGCATGAAGTCAGAGGTGCAATAAGGAATTGATGCAAATCAAAGGACGGTGGGACGCCTCGCGTTGGGCGCTCACGGGGAAGACGACAAATGAGGCTGTAAAGGCTGATATGGGATGGACAGGCTTTGAAGTGAGGGAAGCTCAGAGCAAAACGAGATTTGAAGAGAGGCTGAGGGAAAACGAAGGAGAGTAGATGGGCAGAGAAGGTTTTCAGGTATTTGTATAGAAAAAGCGTTGACACGCAGTGGAGGAAAAGAACTAGGAGGCTCACCAGTAAATATACGGCTAGCAGTGCGGGCGATATGGCAACAAGGAGCATTAAGCGGAAGTTCAGAGAGGCGGAGAGCACTTATTGGATGACTGTGATGGAAATGAAGCCGGCTCTCAGTAACACCGAAAGGGAAAAAACGAAATAAGGAGGGAAAGGTTTTATGATAATTCGAAGGGAAGCGCTTTACTGTTTGAAGCAAGGTCTGGGCTGCCTTAGAACGCGTAGTTATAAAGCGAGATTCAGTAACGAAGAAGAACAATCTGCATGCTGTGGGGGGAACTAAGGAAACGATGGAACATGTACTGATTGAATGTGGCGATATTCACCCAGGTATACGTGTGGGCACGAGTCTACATGAAGCCTTGGGCTTTAGGGACAACAATGGAAAACTGAACACGTCCGCGATAGAAATAAGTAAGAG
>JALIZH010026225.1:5000-10020 GCA_030522465.1 Rhipicephalus appendiculatus
TGAATTTTTACCATCAACTTGAGAGAGTAATGCGTTCTCTTTGCTTAATAGTCGTCATTAACACTTTTATTTGAAATATTTGTGTACACATCAATACTTCTGTGCCGGCAATAACGCCGCCTCTACTGGCTCATACCTGATCGCATATGCATCTGAAAAGAAGTTGACGGCCTGACATTCTGACGCCTTTGGAACTCGGAACAAAGTAAGGGGGGAATACTAAAGTTTGTGGTGGTTGGTAACACCCTCGGCGTCGGCCGGTAAAAAGGAAATGTTAAGCATACCCATTCTTCTGCTCAATCTCCTATTTCACAGTCAATATACACGTTGGTCCCGCTTTGAACATAGCGTTTTAACACGGCCGTGTCTATGGAAAGCCTTGGAAGTTTAGCATGGTATTGTTTTAGCTAATGGGTGACATTGGCATGGTTGGCTGGCACCGTACAATTTTGTGGGGGAGCGGAAGGGACGCGTTCAAAACTGAAATTCTAGAATAGTTCAAAGTGTCATCGTGCCTGTGATCTAAAACATTGGTTGAAGCTATCGTGAGGAGGTCTTGTCTGCATATGCAGCAATGCGCAATGGACGAAAGCCTGGCCCTTTCAGTGGTGTGTGGATCTTTGCGCTACATACATTAACGTTTACCGCAACAAAATGACCCTAGAAAGACAAGACAGGGTGATACTCTTAGCACACATCATTTTGTTGCGTCACACACTTTTTATAAGAAAAAAGAAGACCTGTAAATATTGCACAGAATCCTACACGATATGTTAACGACAGGCATTCTCATTCGACAGAAACTTAAAGCCGAAGCGACAAAGCAAGTACAAATCCTAAGGACCAGTGGTTCATGCGCAGTGACCATTGCCGTGATCAAATATGTCGTCTTTCATGTATCGCTGTGTTGCGCTAACAGTTACTATAGACAAGCGCCAAGTAGGCCGTTAGAACAAAGTGATATATTCTTGAACGACTTTTGACTGGTGACGCACACGAATTTCTACTTCATCCATTGAATGAAGAGAAGTAGGTGATATAGCGCCCCAAGTTCGAATACTACGAAGTAAGACTTCAGGCTAACTCTTTGAGAATTGGGGGTGGTAGCCGAATTATCGATGAAGGCGAAAATGTCATAGAGCCGCGTCCTGTGCGATGCCAGTGCACGTTAATGAACCCCACGTGGTCGAAATTTTCGGCACCCTCCACTATGGCGTCTCTCATAATCATATGGTGGTTTTGCGACGTTAAACCCCAAAAAAGAAGAAGTAGAAAATGGAGACGCCGCGGCAAGCGAAATGACCTTTGTGTGGTCTCAGCTTCAATGCAAAGTGCGCTACAAGTACAAAGCTATGACCCATCTGCGGAGGCAGGCAGCGTCCCCCTCCCCCTGCTCTCTCCACGCGTTTTTTGACGCGATGAAAGACAGGCTGGTCCATTTTCGCTTTACTTGAACATGCAGTGATCTACGGCAGCCTTCGCACGCTTTAACTTGATCATAGAATATGCCACGCGTAAGGCGATGTCATCTATTCGGACTTTCCATTGAACGTCATGGCGAAGCAAAAAAAAACAAAAAAAAACATTTAAGTCTCCGTATAATTGCCATCGTAATGAAAAAACGAACGGACGGATGGTCCTTGAAAGCATCTATTACATATTCTTTGCGGAATGCGAAATAGATATTCTGTGAGGAGCCGCTTTCTCATTCTTGTTACTTTTCAGCAAGAGAATGGGTGGAATGGTTGACGGTAAATCGTGCTATATGGGGCGATTGATGGTAAGTGGGGGATTGGTGGTAAAAAGGTTTTATCACCAAATTTCCAGGCCATAAAAAACCTGCTGTTGGCTTCCTGTGTTTGCAAGGACACTCAGCACGAGGTGTTGGACAAAGCAGACGTTCAGAATACATTTTAATTCGCTTCCAAAGTGTGCCGGAATGTTCATTCTCGCAATCGAGACACATCGCTTGTGCGGCTGATACCAACGTCACTGTTCAGAAAGCGTGACGAAAATTATAGTGACGTCAAATCGTATTGTAGTGACGTACAATTACCGGTGACCCACAATTCCGCTGTATAGGGCCAGCCAAGTGAGCATCGGTTGCGAACAACACTCATTTCTTTCTGAGCTTGTTGCCGAAGTAGCAGAACTTGCTCCCATTTTGCGAAGTGCTTCGCATCGTCATGCGAACCTGCGAAGCGACATTGGAGGAGTTTAGCTTGTTCGCACACTTCTTTGCTTTAGCATACCAGGTTGCCACAGCCATAAAAGGTGCGGCCGTAAAGGTGGGACCACCTGCTGGCCCCAAGATGAATCAGGCAAGCACAGAATCATTGTTCCAGAAGCATGACGTATTCTACTTCTCTCCTCGTATAAATTCTCGGCAACAATGCAATTATGAATGAGTTGCCTATTAAAAAAAAATTTCACCATGGTCAATAATCGAAAAAAAAGAAACGCACCTATAATTGTGGTTTAATGGAGCGCTAAAAGATGTCAATACCACCGTCCAGTAAGCTGGTACTCTGGAAACATCTCTTCGTATACCGGAATACCGTACACGCTAATATTCTGTATTAGATAATTTTAGATAGTGTTGAGGGCACCCAGATGGTTGCTCACGTGTGTGTGCGAGACCAGGCCGAAAAAAGAATCGTATGCGTCATAGCTTGGCGGGTCCACGTTTTCAAGCTTCCGACACAGTGATGTCAGTATCCAACTCTGCGCCGAAACGGCAACTGAGATTCGTTCACATAAATAGGTCGAATTTAAATTATTTAGCGAGAATTCACGACTCTTGGAGCGTGTATCATGGCTCTCGGAGAAATAAGACACGTTTGCAACAAAGAATGCGCAAGCCACAAATGTGATGACACCACCCCTTCGAGTCGGCGTTTGCCAATGTTATCACCGTCGCGACCGCTGCCACTTTCTGACGCTAGAAAAATATCCACGGGTGAGGGCGGCATTGTCAATTAGATGAGAAGGAGACAGTACTTGCACAACACTTCAAAGTAGCGTGGCCTCGTGTTTGCGGGAAGAAAATTAGTGGACTAATAGATTAGGAGACACATTTGAAGATTTAACCGAAATTAATGGCATTGTGGATAGAATCCTCAATGAAACTGTGCAGCGTATTTTCCAATATGTGGATAACTGTTTGGTGGTTGTGATACAGTAGTTTGTAAATGTTATCCACAAAGAATAGAAAGCCTATACACTTGGCAAAAATTATTTGTATAAGAGTAATTATTAAACTTGAGCTGTCATAGCACTGGATAAATGTATTATCGTCAGGCGTAATTTAAACGGGGTGTTTTATGCACTAAATCACCAAAGGGACAAAACAGTCAATGTGTCTTTTTGTAATATTAACAAAGAGAAAGAAAAAGAAAAGACACGTGTCTTTCACCGAATGCCGTGTGAGTTAGTCGGGCTTTTAAGATGGATCTTGTAGAACGGTACCATCTTAATTCTGTATTTTTTGGAGAAACACCTTATAACAGAAAGTCAGAAACCCAAACAAGTAACATTGAAAGAAGCATAGTACTTAATAATATCACGAAAATGTGTACGGCGTTATATTGGGGAAACTTTTTCTTTTTTTGCATCACTAGTTGAAAGGTATTCATATCGATCTATGTAAATAGAATTTCGGAGTCGGCTGTTTTACATCTGTGTATTCCACACCTCTGGCTACTGCCCTTATATATCTCATGGTGTCGACTCCTCCCTTTTAAATACTTATTAGTGACCTTAAATATCTCCAATATTATCAATGGACAACGATACACTATTGATCAGTGGAAGGCTTAGTGAAGACTAAATATGTCAGGAATGACGCCAACATTACAAATTATTGACATAATTACTAGTGCATGTGATAGAATCTTATAAATCAATCTTAGGTCAGTAACGTGGCCCAGCAGTGTTACTATGTGTGCTGTAAACACATTTTCTCGTGATACACATGAAGTGAGTATTTATTGGCTGGTTATATGTAGGAAACAATAAAAGACTGCGCAAAAAAAGCGATGATGGCTCAAATATCGATATTTATTATTATACAACGTATAAGACACGTAAACATGCGTCCAATTTCCTTATGGATATGCAGGATTTTTCAAGAAACGTGTCAAAAATTTTCAAAAATCAGGGAATTGTTATATTTGTTCGGTGCCCTCACCACTACTTCTGCAGCTTCAGCCATCTTAAGAAGGCTAAATACATCATTTGAGGCAGTAGATAACAAAGTCAAAATAATTAACTTTTATTTATTGTTATTACGCGGTTATCTCAAATGGGAGAATTGAAGCCCTTCACACGAAAAACCCATTGCAGCTTTGAGATTTCAAACAAGCGACTTCAAGTAATAATTGCGAAGTGATGAAATTCACCCTAATTCAGCGGCGAAACCGAAACACGAATGAGCGCAACTGCCATATTCTTGTGAGACGTTCAGAATGAGTGAGCCTTGTCATATTAATTATCAACCAACTTCGTCATGTGGGTGTGGGGGGCTGGACTTGCAATTATAGCACACCTGGGGCACATACATTAACTAACGTGGAAAAACTAAACCTCTGCAATCGTTGTCTTGAACCGCGACGACGTTCTAGTCGGCTGCTTGTTGTGCTCATCGGTTCTTTGGTTTCGGCTTTTGCCGTTGAACTTGGTCGAATTCAATTAGGGCACAATGAGTGCTAGAGGCCACTTTTTCAAAATATAAAGGCTGCACTGGGTTCCTAGCATGAAGAACTTCAATTATCACATTTGACATGACCACCTAACGCTTATAAGTAAAAAGTAAATTATGTTAACTTTCATAATTACATTCCTAAATGATCTCTTTGGCCAGAGGCCACAGAAGAAGTGATTGTGAATGCTTATAACAAATATTGCATTTCTGAAATTTTTGACAAATGTGAACACATTTCTTTAAACACCCGGTATACTTATTGTGGTCTGGACTTTCATTATCCATCAGTTTTCCCAGATGCATTTGTACTTCCTGCAT
>JALIZH010026227.1:0-13908 GCA_030522465.1 Rhipicephalus appendiculatus
AAACTTCAGTTGCTAGTACTGTGTCGTCCTATTCCCTTCATTTCTATTTCTATCTGTGTTGTGGTTTTGTTTTCACGCTTTATTTAACTACGAACCAATGTCCTGACAGCTTTTCAGGCTCTATATATTCGTGGCCAAATTCTATTTCACCTCATGGCATTCCAAGTTTTTGAATCGAATATGCAAGGCCACCAGCCACTATTTTTTGGAACTTTTTTGATATTAAGAATGTGATCGCCTAATTTCAAGTTAACTTTGCAGCCATGGTACTGGGATTAATTTTCAATGTCGTAATTATGCATAAGCCATCAAAGGAGGAATTCACGATGTAGAACTTTTTAGAGTACAGCTGACACTGGCTGGCATGAAAATGTTGTAAACATAGCTGTACTAATTATGTATAATAGAAGTATTGGTTCATTGCAGTCGTGTGATAATGCCAATAAACTGCCAAGCATAATTCTAGAAATTTAAGTTAGCTTTCGGATATCTGTTTGTAAATATGTGCAGCCGTAGATGAATGCAAGGTTGTTATTTTGTTGACATGGCTGAATCGCTTTTGCGAATCGTAGTAAGTGGATCTACAATCAACATCACAGGGCTATTTTGGGCTTTCCTGCAGAAAACTGGTCTTTATGATCATGTGCGACATGTTTTGATGCCTTAAGCAAACCAATGCAATAAAAAAACTACAACATGCCTACCTGCATGACTGCATATTTCTTCAATCTAATGCTAGCTTTATTGTACTAATTTAGTTGCCTTCATGTGTAGGCTGACACCAAATTCCTTGTGCATCCCATTTCTTCGGATTCTGCGTACATACTGGCACTGTGAAGTGCACATGTCAGTGCGCATAATGATGACATTTTAAACGCTACTTTCATGTTGCGTTACTGCTCAGTTATATATAGTGCTTGAGTTGCATTGCATATGTTGTTCCATGTTTTCAATATTGTGTGCAGGTTCTGTGCAAAAAGATCGAAAAATGCATATGCTTACACTGACATGAGAACTGCTGATGTTTTAATTCCAATAAAATGTTGCAAACACCGTTTCTAGTATCATTCAAGGTATGACTATTTGTCATGCACGCAACAGAAAGAGGTGAACTTATGCATGCAATACAACTTGCTGAAACGCTGCTGGCTCAGTTTGGCGGCTTTGTTTTATTACCAAACAAGTACAACAGATTATTTACTCATTAGAAGAAATTGTGGAAGAGGAATAGCAGACAGACAGGTAGGCAGAAAGTGATCAATGTGTTATAACGTGGATTGTGGTATCCTTCATTAATCTTAGCATAAAAGAAGGCGTGTGTGGCAGAAATAAACCTTAACATAATGTGCATGTGGACGATGCAGTGCACACATGACTAGGTTTTTACAGTTCTGTGCCTATTTGCTACAGTCCTCATGTTTCTGTGTTCTCTGTATAAAATTCGAAATGGCGAAAAAGCCAACCCCTCTACTTTTGTGCATAGAGTATACTAGCAATTCAAAATAACCATTATTTCCTGAAGAAGCGCTGTTTCATTAAGGAAGACGGTAATACATAGATATTTTTTAATTCATGCAGCATCATTTGTGAAAGAGAAGTGCCAAGTACACATGGACGTTCACAAGGGAGAAGTGCATGTGTGTTAATTTTTGTTATTTTATTTAGCGGGAGATCTGTTACTGCTAAATTCGTGGTGGTGGCGCTTGCCTTTGGTGCACGCCTTGAGCATTCGCTTCAACGCATTTGTGTGATTTTTAACAATAAAGATTAATTAGATTGACGGCAGCCTCCGAGTGTGTACGCAAATATATACTGAATTTGAGTTGTAGAGAACCATTGTGTGCCGCGCTAATGTGCGAGTTGCGAATAAGTGCTGATTTCGGAAATGGATTATCGCTCAGCTGCTCGGAAGGCGCTGCTGCCCTTGCGTAAGGCTTGCTACAGTACGCGCGCATCAAATGCACTTAATGTAGGCGCGGGTTGCACTGTCCTTGTAACTCTGGCATCTGCATAGGCGTGCACACGGAGGGGGGGGGGGGGTGCACGGGGACCACCCCCCTCCCTGTAGTCTCCTAAGAGGTGCGTTCAATACAACTTGCTGCTTTGCGAGTTAGCTCATACTTGGAAGCAAAGAAATGGTTGCGCATGAACAACACAAGGACACAGAAGACACGGACGCTCGACCGTGTCTTCTGTCCACATGTCCTTGTGTTATTCGCAACACCACATTCTTTCTAAGAGAGGGGAAGGGGGGAGGCGGCCAGGTATACCCCATACATTGAAATAATAGGAAGGCTGTGCGCGGCGACGAATGAATCTCCCCCCCCCCCCTGAATAGGAACCCTGCGCACGCTTATGAGCATCTGCGTGTGTAACTTCCAATGTGCTATGCGAGCAGCAGCGGTGAGTGCGCCGGTAGTGGACGAGAACAATGGGCACACGCGTGCTCGCCGCTCGCACTCAACGGCCGCTGACAGTCGGTCGCGGCCGAGTCTTGAAATGATAAAAACGTTTTGCTCAGTGTCTCGTCCTCGTCTGAGGGGTTCTGTGCGGCGGCAGGCCCAGTAGCCGCTTTGTACATATATAACCCCTTGAAAAAATAAGCAAGTAAGTGGTGGCGCTGTAGTGTAGTGGTTATGGCGTTTGCTTTCAGTGCGTGTGGTCGCGAGTTCGATTCCTGTTTCATAGGTACTTCTATGCAAACGTCATCGTTGTTCATGAATACGCTGACATCCATTTTCTGTTGGCCCAGCGTAGTATTGTAGCAGGAAATGTCCGTAAAACGCTAGTATAGTGCCTGAATATACATTTTTTTCGCAACCTTTCTAGGGCCGCGTATAAAAGGGGGGCTTTTAAACGCTCTCAAAAGAAGCAGACAAACCCCCCAATATGCTCCGTTGGAACCCTCAAATGAGTTAAATAAATACACCAAAGTTACCTCCTCAAGACACTGTTAGTTCCCTCTTCTGGCTCTCTTTATAACGATGTAAATAAGACCTCTGATAGTACGCGTTCAGCGTTGAGTCCGGGGTGCGTTTATTAAAGAAATAGCACAGGTCAAGCGATCAGCCGTCGGAAACGGAGCAAGCACGAGCGCCAACAACGGTCCTCGTCTTCGTCTTTTGCTGCTTCTGTCTGCGTTACATCCATTCTACAAATCACTCCCCCCGCGGAAAAGGAGCCATCCTGGCGACCTAAGGTACTGGTACGACTGGTGGGTCGTAATGCGGCTTCAGTCGGTCGACGTGAACAGTCTGGCGGCCACGGCGGCGGCGGTCTGTGGATGATTGAACGGGCTCGACAATATAGTTGACCGGGGATGCTTGACGTAGGACGCGGTAGGGGCCTTCGTACTTAGGCAGTAGCTTTGTGGAAAGCCCAGGAGCAGAAGAGGGAACGCGAAGCCATACCAACGTTCCAGGCGAATATGACTTGGGAGGCAGGTTGGCGTCATGGCGGTCCTTCTGGCATGCTTGGTCTTCTGCAGTTAACGAACGTGCGAGCTGCCTGCATTCTTCAGCATAGGTGGCGACTTCAGATAGGGTTGTAGACTCTGAAGTGTCCGGGCGATACAGCAGAATGGTATCCATAAGTGAGGAGGGTTCGCGGCCGTAAAGAAGAAACAAGGGAGAAAATCCTGTCGTAGACTGAGTGGCGCTATTGTAAGCGTACGTAACGAATGGTAGTACACGGTCCCAGTTGGTGTGGTCAGCGGAGACGTACATGGACAGCATGTCGCCTAGTGTGCGGTTAAAACGCTCAGTCATGCCGTTGGTTTGTGGATGATACGCGCTGGTCGTTCGATGCACAACGTTGCATTCACACAGGAGGGCTTGCACTGCTTCAGATAGGAACGTGCGTCCGCGGTCGCTGAGTAGCTGGCGAGGCGCGCCGTGGCGAAGAACAAGTTTGTGAAGTATGAATAAGCCGACTTCACGTGATGTGGCTTCTGGCAGCGCAGCAGTCTCAGCATACCGTGTCAGGTGATCAATAGCGACGATCACCCAGCTGTTCCCGTCAGGTGTGTACGGAAGGGGGGCCATACAAATCAATGCCGATGCGATCAAAAGGTCGGGTGGGACAAGGAAAAGGGTGAAGCGGCCCAGTGACTATACGCGGTGGGCTCTTCCGGCGTTTACACTTGGCGCATGAACGCACGTATTGGCGGACGAAGCGGTACATTCCACGCCAGTAGTACCGCAGCCGGAGGCGCGTATACGTCTTTATGACACCAGCGTGGCCGCATTGGGGGGTCTGCGTGGAAGGAGGCGCAGATATCAGCACGTAGATGGCGAGGAATCACCAACAACCACTTGCGACCGTCAGCTAGGTAGTTGCGCCGGTAAAGGAGCCCATCGCGCATGGTGAAATGTCGAGCTGTGCGCCGCAGCGAACGACTGGCGGTATGCGGTGATGGCTTGGATAGGAACTCCATTAAAGAGACTATCCAAGGGTCCTGGCGCTGCTTAGATGGCATGTCAGCGTTTGTAAGGGACGCAGAATCGTAGCTGGAGACAGATACATTTGCACAGTCATCGGGAAGCGGAGAGCGAGAAAGAGCGTCGGCATCTGAATGTCTGCGCTCTGACCTGTAGACGACGCGGATGTCATAGTCTTGGAGACGTAATGCCCAACGAGCTAGACGACCAGATGGGTCTTTTAGGGACGACAACCAACAGAGGGCGTGGTGATCAGTCACGACATCAAATGGGCGGCCATACACGTAAGGTCTAAATTTCGCGATTGCCCAAACGATGGCTAGACATTCTTTCTCGGTGACCGAACAATTCTCTTCAGCTCTGGTGAGAGTGCGACTTGCGTAAGAGACGACGTACTCGTCTAAGCCGGACTTGCGTTGAGCAAGAATAGCGCCAAGGCCGACTCCACTAGCGTCCGAGTGGATTACGGTTGGGGCGTCTGGGTCAAAATGACGGAGAATCGGTGGCGATGTCAGTAGATGACGTAATTTCGCGAATGCGTCATCGCAAGCGGGCGACCATGCCGAGATACCTTGGCTGTCAGCAAGTAGGCGTGTTAAAGGGGCCATTAGAGATGCGAAATTACGAACCAATCGTCGAAAATACGAGCATAGGCCTATAAAGCTCCGGAGTTCTTTGAGTGTCGATGGCTTGGGAAACTCGGTGACGACGCGGAGCTTTGCGGGGTCGGGTAGAACTCCGTCCTTGCTGACAACATGCCCTAAGATGGTGAGCTTCCGGGCGGCGAAATGGCATTTCTTCAAATTCAGTTGTAGCCCAGCCTTTGTGAGGCACTCCAGGACACTTGCGAGGTGCCGGAGATGAGTACCGAAGTCCTTTGAAAAAACCACGACGTCGTCCAGATAGCAAAGGCACGTGTGTCACTTGAGACCTCGAAATATGTTGTCCATAAGACGCTCGAAGGTGGCGGGGGGCATTACAAAGGCCGAACGGCATCACGTTAAACTCGTACAAGCCGTCAGGTGTTACGAACGCAGTTTTGGGGCGGTCGGCTTCATCCATAGGTACCTGCCAGTACCCCGGCCGAAGATACAGCGAAGAAAAGAACTCAGTCTCTTGCAAACAGTCGAGCGCATCATCGATTCTGGGGAGCGGATAAAGATCTTTGCGGGTGATCTTGTTAAGGCGCCTATAATCAACACAGAATCGGATGCTGCCGTCCTTCTTTTTCACAAGCACTACCGGGGATGCCCACGGACTGTGGGACGGCTGTATGACGCCACGACTAAGCATATCAGTCACCTGGTCGTCAATAACCCGGCGTTCAGCCTGAGAGACCCGGTATGGACGCTGGTGCAGGGGTGCATGGCTGCCGGTGTCTATGTGATGAACTATTGAAGATGTTCGGCCCAGACTGGTTTGCTTGTTATCGAAAGACGTCCGAAAGCGGTCGAGAAGCTTCAAAAGTTGGGCGCGTTGAGCACTCGGAAGGTCCGAAGCGATTGATGGAAGGAAGGCGTCTAGGGAAGATGGGTTGGACGTGGTAATGAGATCAACGCTGGCGACCTGAAGGCTTGTTGTGCGATCGGGCAGTGGGCTAGCACAAACTGAATCAATGTCCTCAAGTCGCCCTATACATTCTCCGCGAAACATTGTGGCTGCAACCGAAAGCAGGTTCGTGACATAAATGATTCCACCGCAGTTTTCGATCGTGACGACAGCAAAGGGGAGAAGAAAGTTCTTACGAGAAGTGAATGCTTCTGACGGCGTAAACATGGCGGAAGCGAAAACATAGTCGCAGGAGATCGGCACAAGGACAGACGACATAGGTGGGATGTCCGTGTCGTCGGCGACGACGACACGAGAAAAAGACGACTTGCCAGAATCGACGTCGGAGATCGCTGATAACTCGAGCTCGGCACGGGCACAATCGACAATGGCATGATGCGTGGAAAGAAAGTCCCACCTAAATATAACGTCGTGCGAGCAGTGGGGAAAGACGACGAACTCAACCACGTACAAAACGTCCTGAATGAGTAGACGAGCTGTGCACGTCACGGAAGGTTGTATGTGATGTGCGGTTGCCGTACGGAGAGAAACACCAGAAAGCGGAATCGTAATTTTTTTTAACTTGCGGCACATTGCTTCGCTCAACACAGATACAGCTGCTCCAGTATCGACTAAGGCGGGCACGGCAACACCTTCAATGAATACAGTTATTTCGTTAGCAGATTGAGAACGAGGCCTTGTAGATTTCCACAGCGGCGCAGTTCTTGCCTCCGGAACTGCGATGGTCAGTTTTCCGTTTGGACGGGCGGGGAACGACGAAGCATTGGCGAAAGCGAACGTCGGCGCGGGGAGGGCGATCGAGGCGAGTTGAAGGGCCGGCGGGTCGACGAAGAGGTGTCCGAAGGAGCGTGCGGGGGGCATCGGCTGTGGTGGCTCAGTACGGTCGTAGCTGTAACTTGCGTCAACGGTAGCTGGGCGGGGAACGCGGCGGCGGCAGAAACGCTCGACATGGCCGGGCAGACGACAGTAGTAGCAAATCGGTCGGTTGTCCGGTGTGCGCCAAGGATTATTAGGAAGGTTGGCAGGACGGCGATAAAGCGGTATGTGCGGGTCTGCCGGCGCATGCGTTGGGTAGAAGGCATTTGCGGAATGAAGAGAGTCTGTGCCGTGTGGCAGCGCATGTGACGGCCTTCTCGCGACGTCAGCGTAGGTCAAGGGCGCGGATACAGGCGGTGGCTGGTGCGTTGGCAGCAGAGCTTCGGATACTTGCTCCTCGATGGTTTGTCGCAGCGACGAGGGGAGTCCATGAGTATTACCAGGCAGAAAGGGTGCCGGAGACAATTGTCGCGCAACCTCCTCGCGGATGAACTGCTGGATTTGGTGCGTCAATACCATCGGCTCCGCAGAGATGGCGCCAACGGTCAGTGCTGACGTGCTGGCCGTGTCGAAACTAGGACGTCGCGTGGAAATGCGCTGCTTTCGTAACTCGTCGTAGCTCTGGCAGTGCTGAATGACGTCTGCGACTGTCTGAGGAGTTTTCGCCACAAGCATGTGAAGCGCATCGTCCTCGATGCCCTTCATGATATGCTTGACTTTCTCGGACTTCGGACATGGCAGGACTGAAGCGGCGGCAGAGGCCTACGACGTCCTCAATTGTAAGAAGTAAAGCTTTCTCCAGACAGTTGGGCGCGATCACGCAAGCGCTGCTCTGCGCGGAGCTTGCGCACTGTCGGTCGGCCGAATACGTCCGCGAAGGTCGTCTTGAAAGAGGCCCAGGTGGTTATCTCAGCCTCGTGGTTGTTAAACCAAAGCTCCGCGACTCCTCTGAGGTAGAAGTGGACGCGGCCGAGTTTGTCAGTGTCGTCCCACTTGTTGTTGACACTCACCCGTTCATACGAAGCGAGCCAGTCCTCGACGTCCTGCTCATCAGTACCGCTGAAGAGGACTGGGTCGCGCTCCCTTGGAATACCAGGGCAGCGGGCAGGGGGGGGGTGGGGGTGGTAGCATTCTGCTGTGCAACGTCGTCGGGCATTGTTGACGGTGCACCTCCACCACTTGATAGTACGCGTTCAGCGTTGAGTCCGGGGTGCGTTTATTAAAGAAATAGCACAGGTCAAGCGATCAGCCGTCGGAAACAGAGCAAGCACGAGCGCCAACAACGATCCTCGTCTTCGTCTTTTGCTGCTTCTGTCTGCGTTATATCCATTCTACACCTCCTTTTGAAGGGGCTTTTGCATAGTACCTTTAGGATGCAAGCTGCGACACGAGCCCAAAACTCGCTAAAAGGCCCAAACCTGTTTTCAGTGCATGTTCCCTTTAGAAAGCACATTCCTGCTTCTTCTCTTTTTTTCTTTTCATCCCTTAATCCTTTTCTTCCAGTACAGAGTGACAAACCGGACTTGCGTTTGGTTGAGCACTCTGCCTTTTTTTCTTCATTCTCCTCACACTTCCACTCATCGAATACAAAACGGCTACTGCCAGAAAGACACCCGCACACTAAGAAACGCATTAAGGTGAATATGTTTCATCTGTTTCTTGTATCTTGTGCAAAAATAAAGACGCGCTTATACCAAAGGTATCTGAACAGCACATTCTTTCTTTCGCGTTGTATTGCTGACTCCCAGTGCCATGTCTGGTAATTCCTCCATGCGGCAACGCCCAGCTACTTTGGAAAGTGACGTTCCGTGTTATCTTCTCCTGCATTTAGCCGAGTACAATGCAGCCTCGGATCCGGCTGAGGGGTGGAACTCGGAACGTCACTTTGCAAAGATGAATGGTGCTGTCGCGTGCTATAAGACGGGCCACCGGAAGCCCCGCCACCGGAAAACCGTACAACGTTGTTCGTAAGTCTCTGGGAAGCATCGCCTGTGTCTGCTATTCACATAATATTCTGCTTGTTTTTGTATGTCTGTTCTAGTCCTGGTTGTTGTTTCGTTCAACTAAAATACCGTGCAACACGTTACGGCGCAGAAGCTAACCGCAATTTTCGGTGCTGTGCTTTTTTTCTGCTCACCGGGTGCCATATATAAAGGGAAATTGAGGCTGCCTGTGCGTGGAAGTAAGAGCGAAGACGCGTCGCGTGATTTTACAACTCGGTTTAACTTAATTACGAACCGTTTATAAAATCGTATAAACTTGAATTTCGGCTGCACTTTATTCGACAGACCGGCTTAGTTCTGCTGACATAACGAAAGTAGTAAACACGAGTGAAATTTTAGGAACATCGTAAGAACAATAAAAAACTTTAAAACTTTATTGCACGACACATGCTCATAAAGAGAGAAATGCCAAGGATTTGTTGTTACGCGCGCTGGGTTTACATAACTTTTTTCTCAAATTAAAATATGGTGAAATTGGATTACTTTGACGTGCTCAAAAGTTACGAACAGTTTAACCAATCCAAATAATAATAATAAAAAGTTGTAAATTGTAGGTGCTCAGTTTAGAGCAAAAGTGTATAGACGAATGTGCCATATAAAAAAAACACGCACATGCAGAATCTCAGCGTTCGCAAAAACTTTTATTGTAGGTTGCAGCCATCCCTACAATGCTACTTTTGGGCGGCATCGAAATGGCATTTTTCAACTCTCTGGCATTTTTCAGCGCCCGGGAACGGCGTGCCAGAAGGGGAATTTCACCACCACTGAAACACGACTTTGGCATTAGACTTTCGCAAAGTCTATATTTTTCCGATTTTCATAATCCTGCATGCTGACCTTAAATTCGGCCCTACAGCCGTGTTTATTTCACTACCATCAAATTTACCGAAGCATTCATAGAAACTGTTCCCTTTTTACTTTATTTTGAATGGCGGTACAATGCACTCATACCGTTCAGATATTATTCACGTTCCGCAAGAGTGGGTCCCAAGCCCAGTGGTTAAGACACAAGCCTCCGGAGAGGGGGTGAGGAAACGCGCACAGCGATTTGAGTTTTGAGATCAGATTATGATTTTTGAACAAATTTCGAGAACAAGTTTCGAACAGAAATTTGAGAATTTCTGTTAAAAATTTGTTTCAAAGTTCTTGCTTTCTATCTAAAGCCATGGGCAAGCATCTGCATGAGGAAAATTCGAGTAGGTGCGCGGAGGCTCTACAAGTAGAAAAATTAGAGGAACCTTAAGCTCCGCTTTTAAGAGTTGAACGCGATAGTGATATCCTGTCCATAGTGCGTACTCCAACCACTTAGTGCATATGCTATGTAATGAGTAGCATGCTTTAAACCATGAGCAAAATGGGCGTGAAATGTTTCCGAACTTGGTATGCACCCACTACGTGGTCTTGAGGGAATACGCGCAGTAACGTGTGTGCCATTTTGTAAAGGGTGGCCGGCTTTAAAACACGAAGTCGTTATGATATTCACATCTTCTGACACCCGATGGCAATGTACGCTTGTACCACGCAATATTTCTGCAGTATTACATGTTGTATTGTGACGCCTGTATACAGGACGCGTGTGTTTGTTAAGTTATTTGCACTGCATTTCCAAGCAGAGGAATTCATCTTCACTGCATTTCTAAGCAGACACGTGACTGTGTGATAGAACACCAGCTTGCCACGCAAACGGCCTGGGTTCGATCCTCACTCGGACCTAGAAATTTTTATTATTTATTATTTGGATCTTTCACGATTTTTCGGTCACGGACAAGATGATGATTTTTTGCTCAGAACCAACGACGGCGACACCGACGCCAACGCCGGAATTTCTTCGAAACGAGCTCTTTAACGCTACCGCGTTAATACAGCCAACACCTGTGGCCTGATGTTGGCTTCCGACTACACAAGTTGCGCGAATGGCGTTAGAACAGTGTTGATTTCAGTCTAAATACCAATAGTACTTATTAGAATGAACGATTGTTGTCTATTATGATGTGAGGTAATTTGTTATATCTGAAAGAGGTATTGAAATTCTGTCTATCCTTGTCGTAGTCTCACCAGCCGATTTTTGTCACGGTGGGCTTCCCGCTCTGTAATGATAGCGGGAGCAGTACTCAAAATCGTCCAACATTTTTTCTTTTGTAAACACACCTTGAATAATAATACTAATAGGGGATATTCATAATGCTTGATGCTCTGACAACACTGGGTGCGTCCGCCATTTTTTGTTGGGCACCGTCGCGCAATCGTCTGCTAGCGTCTTCATAAGGATTGGCCACGGAGAGGCTGAGCAGCTGTCGTTGTCTAGCTTTCGGACCATGAAAGTAAGGCTTTTCTTTTGTCGTTCAGCGCATAAGGGTCAGTGAACCTCACTGTGCCGCCACAACTTGACGAGATCGCAATATCGGAGCTCTGCGCGCTGCAAAACTCATCCGAACGGCAGATGCACGAAGCGCATCGCGTCGCAAACCGGACTGCGGTTCTCTAGAGGCGTGTGCTTCCTATAGGCGGTAGGCGTTCAAGAAAAGTGTTCATTGCAGAGGAGATGTGACTCTCAAACTTCTCAGATAACCTTGCACAGCAATACATCTCTATTGTGTTTCCCACTGCGATCATAATAACGCGTCAAATATCCAAACCACGTTCTTTCTGACCAGTGCAATGCCATGCTGCATTCCTCGACTCATTTCTTTATCCACAGTTCGCAATAACGTGTGTCGTAGTTTTTCGAAATAAACAAGGCGTGGACATGTGCATGAGCCATGCTCCGCAAAGCAAACAAAAGTAATAATCACGCGTTTCGACTGTGTATGGGAGAGAGCGTCCCGAATAATGCTCTTTTAAGGCACACTGGTTGTTTATAATGCCTTGTGGTCGTAGTCTATCGCGCGTATTTACTGTTGTCTTTCTGGTTTTCTTGAACGCTATACGTGTGCGTTCATTGACTTATCCTTTTCAAATAGCATGCTCTTTGCTTTCGCAGGCTACGGAGGCGTGCATTATCGCGCGCCGCGCGCTATTGCAAACAGTATACAAGTGCCCGCGATCAGCGGAAAGATGAGTACGATGATTTACCAAACAAATAACTCCATCTTTAGTGCGGATCTGTAACTGGGCGCTCCATGTCCGCAGCGCACGATGACCGAAGGAAGTAGAAGAAAAAAAATGTGGAGGGATAAGGGGTTATAAAGCGAAGGGCAGACGCGGCGTGTGGACTATGTATTTCGGCGCATACACGGTGGCCGCGCACTACCATGCGAAGCTTGCAAAGCGATGGCTGTGTGAATCTTTGCGATCGGGTCTCGTGTGGCGGCACTGATCTACCGCGGACGCTCGCAGCAGCGTCTGTGGCACTGTTTATACGCGGGTAAATAAGTAAGTACTTGATTTCGTCGATCTGCCACACCGACAAGCTAATGTTGATCAGTCATGCTCTCTCGCGCGTGTACGACGTCGGCCGTCTGTTATAGAATGCATATATCGTAATATACTGTTCTGTAAGCCTACCTTATGTTGCAGGTGAGTAATTAAATTGCACGGACAAATAAGAACTGAGGTTGTAGAGGCCTTTTGCGCTCGCCAGTCATTTCCGAACCTAAACACAGTGCCGATCTTGTTGACGAGACAAGTGCGCGTCGGTAGATTCTTTTTTCTTCGATCATGTAACTGATGAATTGTATTAAAACTAGTCCTACCTTGTTCCCGACATTGTCGGGGCTCCCTCGTTGCCTTAACAGCACACGAAGCATTGTGAAGTGATCGGAGAACGAAGATAAGTAATGAGCATCTAACACCGTAGAGGCTGCGATATGCGACTGGGTTCGTTTTCGTGCCCAACAAAACATGGCGGATCGAGCTTACGGGATAGTCGATAGGCGGCGCTGTACATTTTCAATAGGAGAGTAGATGGGCAGAGAAGGTTTTCAGGTATTTGCATAGAAAAAGTGTTGACACGCAGTTGGAAAAAAAGAACTAGGAGGCTCACCAGTAAATATACGGCTAGCAGTGTGGGCGATATGGCAACAAGGAGCATTAAGTGAAAAGTAAGAGAGGCGGAGAGGACTTATTGGATGACAGCGATGGAAAAGAAGCCGGCTCTCAGTAACTACCGCTAGGGAAAAAACGAAATAAGGAGGGAAAGGTTTTATGATAATTCAAGGGGAAGCGCTTTACTGTTTGAAGCGAGGTCGGGTTGCCTTAGAACGCGTAGTCAGAAAGCGAGATTCAGTAACGAAGAACAATGTACATGCCGTGGGGGAACTAAGGAAACGATGGAACATGTACTGATTGAATGTGGCGATATCCACCCAGGTATACGTGTGGGCACGAGTCTACATGAAGCCTTGGGTTTTAGGGACAGCAATGGAAAGAGCTGAACACGTCCGCGATAGAAATGAAATAAGAGATGGTTAGAGTATTGGTGGCAGAGAAGTAGAGATAAAGGACAAAAATAAATAAGGAAAAATAAAGGTCATTCTGCCTTAAGAGGCAGAGAGATGCACCACGAATTTATATTTTTCTATGGTATAATAACATAGATTTAATCAATGTAGATAAGGCATTAGGCCAATATAAAAATAAAGTTTTCTTTCCCCCTTTTTTTTCGAGCCTGGTGGCAGACATGTCACCGCCCCGTTATAAAGGGGACGCTCATAGCATCCATCCATCCATCCATCTACGGCCACCCGCTTCAAAGGGAAACAGCCTCATATCATCATCATCATCATCATCATCATCATCATCATCCCCCTATTGCTTGAGTTTTACGAGCCAACACCACGACATATGGTTGTGAAAAAACACAGCTAGACGTCGCAGGACAACTTAGTACGTTAAACACAGTTTTTCCCACTGCAGACAGTACAATACTCTAAGCCGATCAGCCTTAGTTCTAAACACAAACGCATGCATCTCATACCTAACAGGTTGTTTTTATACAACTGGCTACAATTCTACAAAATTGCGTGTCCGTGGCAAGTTATTCCGGAAATTTATAGAACAATCTCAGTTTATTCCTGTGCCGTGTACTACTTTTACACCTATTTTGTTCATAATTGATTGCTATGGCTTTTGCAGTCATTCAG